>CM077167.1:31700305-31822284 GCA_039583875.1 Platanthera guangdongensis
TTCGCCAGCGGGGAGGTGCAGCCCCACTCAAAGTGCGAGATGTGGAAGGCGAAGCTCATCATCATAAAAGTGTTGATGGCCTACCCCTGTCTCGGCCGGCGCGCCTCGAAGCCTGGCAGCACATTGGTCACCAACAAATTTAGCGAACTCGGGCCTTGCTTATGTGCCCCTCAAAGAAGCAGTAGTCAGTGAAGTGCTGGGCACACTTGGAGCGGCCGTCGGCGTCAGGGTTGGTCTTGCCCATGCTCGCAGAAGAAGGGGTGGATAGCAAGTAGAAAAGAGGAAAAGCGTAGGAAGAGAGGGAAAAGTAAGCAGTTAAGGCAGTAGTATGGGGGTTGGTGGGTGCGGGGCTATTTATAGAAAATGTAATTAGGGGGCCAAGCTGTCCAATCGGCCCAGCTCTCCATCCCAGCTCGCCGACTTCCGGCGCGCTTCCAACCAAGGCTAAGTCAATGAGGAGCAATATAATTACTATTATTCAAATGCAAGCCACACCTAAGAATGTTTGAACTTATTTATTACAACAATCTAGTGCAGGAATAAAGAAGCGGGACACGTGGGCAGGGGGGACCAGGAGGCGAGTACCGGTCAGCTCGGCAAGGGAGCCGCCTTTTATCTACCCCGACCTCGCATCGCCCGTCCCCCATGCTGCCGCGCACGGTGCATCTTGCGAATCCTCCCCGAATTCCCCTGCTCCACCGAGAGGCCGTCGTCTATCTCATCTAGGAGCTGAGAAGGAGACGTCATCTCGCCAGCCTGGCCTCTTTGCACCTCGTCAGCAAGACGCGCGTAGTCGCATTGAAGCATCTCGTTGACCTCGTGCACCTCGCAGACCCCGCGCATTAGCGTCTTGAAGAGCCTGATCCCCCTCCTCATGAACTCATCGTTCTCCACTTCAGGGCCTAGGTAAGAGTCCAGCGAGCTCGGGGAGGGGAAGGGAGAGTAATGGGCTGCCCGCGAAGATTCCTCGGCAGCGGATTGGCTGGGGGGAGCTGTGGAAATAGAAATATAAGCAAGGGGAGATGTGCTGGAGAATCGCATGACAAGAATGCAAGGCCAAATTTACATGACGAGCTCGACAACTCGAAGGAGATGCGGGGAGGTACAAACTTCAGGTCCTTCCTGCGACCTGGGTCGCGCGTTCCCAGAGAGAGAAGCTGGAATCCCGGGACGGGGATGATCTCCACACCCGCCCCCGTGGTCATAACTTCTCGCTGAGGAGAGGGGGCGCGCACCGGCGAGTTAGGCCTCTGCGAGCTCACCCCCAAGGTCCCAAAGGGAAGGGATGGGTCCCGGGGACGGTTCTCCGGAGTCATGAATCGCGAGTCCCCAAGAGTGGTCTTAGCTCGCGGGATGGTGTCTCGCGGCGCGACTCCCCCTATACCATCAAGTGGGCTTTCCGGGCCGTCGTAGATTTTGACAATATTCTTGCCCTTTTAAGGGGCAGGCAGAGTGGAGGAGCCAGTCCCGTACTCCAGGGTGGTCCTTAGGTCATCATAAATGGGCTCGACTGCTTGAGGAAATGGTTTCTCCCTCTTGGAGTTAGGCCCGGCAGAATCACCCTATGGGACACTGGGTGGAACCGCAGTCAGGGCGGCCACGCGAGCAGCCGAGGTTTGGCGAGCCCGCGTGAGCCGTTCTTGAATCTCCTTTGGGATCGACATCTTGGCAGGGTTGGAGCAAAGGGGATGGCAAGAGTCAAGCAGGTATGCATGTGGATATATATAGCCGCAGGTGGACCCCACCCGAAGATTCCCTCCAGTCCACCTCCACTCGCCGAACACTTGGGGTTGGATGTTTCTTTCCGAGCTTTGCCAAGCTCAAAAAGAGTGGGGATTATGTACAACCCCGGATCCGGCGAGTGGGGTGAACCAGGAACCAGACCGGCCGGCTCAGATCACCCCGACCCCAGGCGAGCTCGGCAAATAAACCCGAGCCCGAGCTCGGCATTCATCGACCGCGAGCTCGGCATTCGCCGAGCTAAGTCAGGATTCGTCGAGCTGAGGCCGACTAATGGAGGCCGACCGATGGGCGAGCTCGCCGTCCCAGCTCGTGCTCACACAAAGGTGCTCGGCAACAGCAGACGAGCCGGATCTTCAGGGGTGGCCGAGTTCCCCAGCTCGCCAAGATCTATGAGTTACTTTTTTCTGTTTTGCCCATGCCCGTTTGCCCATAGCCCTTTAAAACAACGGAGTTTGGCTGTTGGCAGACCCAGTAAAGGGTATTTTGGTAATTTCATGTCAGTTTAGTTTGGTTATTGGCAGTTCAAATTCTGAAATCTATAAATAAGACCCAAGGGGTACCTGAGAAGGCATGCTTCCTGTGCTCTCTTACTCCAGTCTTCAAGTGTTTTTTGAGGGTACCTTAGCTCGGCCTTTGACTAAGGAGGGGAAGCACTCTCGGATCTTCTGGGTGCGTGGTGGGTCCTCCACGCCGAGCCCTTGGGCCAGTTCTCCCTTATTTCTTTTGTTGTTTTGCTTGCAAGAGTGAAGTAGGTGCATGATCACCCCTTCCCCAAGGGTGAACTCCACAGGAGACCGAATTTCGGTTTCAACAGAGCTGCTCGCAGAAGCTAGTTAATTCTGTGCTGTCGAACTATGGCCCGTTGTCTGTGACAATGGCCTGGGGAAGCCCATGTAAGCAGATGATCTCCCCCCAAACAAATATTCTGATGACTTGGGAGGTCACTTTGGTCAGCACCTTTACCTCCAGCCACTTAGAGAAATAATCTATCATCACCAACAGGAACCTCCTCTGCCCACTGGCCTGGGGGAATGGTCCGACCAAATCCATTCTCCAAATTGCAAAGGTCCGGGGGGCTGTGATGCTCTTGAGTCACTGAGTGGGCTATAGTTGGAGGGGGGTAAATAGCTGGCACTTGTGACATCTTCTCGCGAATTCTGCAGCATCACGGCCCAGGATTGGCTAGAAGTATCCCTGCATGATGATCCTCCCTTCCAGGGTCTGACTACTGGAATGGCTCCCGCACTCCCCGGAGTGGGTTCCTTCCACGATCCTTTGTACTTCCCTCTCGGCCACGTAACAGGCCAGCATCCTCGAGAGATTCTTCCTATACAATCGTCTGTCGCGAAGGAGATAGTATGTTGATTTGTACCTGAGCCTCTTCTTGTCCACCCCATCCGGATACTCTCCCGTGGAGAGAAAAGTTGCAATTGGGTCCATCCACGAGGGGTGTTGATCCACCTCCATTAGTTTCCCCTCCTCAATGGAAGGACGAAACAGGTCAGTAATGGAGCCCCCACCCCGAGGGCCGTACTTAGCTAATCAACTTGCTCGTTCTCTTCTCGGGGCACGTGTCGAATGGAGAAGGTTTGGAACATGTCGATGACCCCCTTCACTTTGGCTAAGTATAGCCATAGGGTAGGCTTTCTTGCCTCAAACTCCCCGTTGATCTGGGAAGCCACTGTAACGCCCCGAAACTCAAAAGAGCGACGGGAGGCGTTTTGGGCCGAATCTCGGATTTGGCAGGGGGCACACGGCCTGGGACACGGGCGTATCCCAGGGCGTGTCAGGCTTGAGTCGATGTTTTGGCTGCGAGGTCGACGAAATTTGGAGTTGACGATCGTTGAGCAGGGAACACGGCCTGAGACACGGGCGTGTCTCAGGGCGTGTCGAGCCTGTGTCAACGATCGGCCCGGGGAGTTGACGAATTTCACTTGACGATATGTCGAGACAAGGCAGACGGCCTAGGACACGGGCGTGTCCAAGGCTGTGTCGTGTGGTCGACGAACTTCGCTCGACGAAGTGTCGAGACCGTGAACACAGCCTGGAGCCCAGGCGTGTTCGGGTGTGACACGGGCGTGTCACATTGGACACGGTCTTGTCCAGAGACCCATGTGAGTCTCGGGTGGTTTTCGGGCTGTGTCGATGGGGGCACACGGCCGACCACACGACCGTGTCAGTTGGAACACGGGCGTGTCAGGTCGAACACGGGCGTGTAGGATGCCCGTGTGTTCTTCAAGACGCGTCGATTTTGACGGCGAATGAGGGACACGGCCCTGTACACGAGCATGTGTCAGGTCGTGTTCGGCCCAGGTTTTACTTTTCAGCTACGAATCGTAGCCATTCGTTTCCTGATTTTGGGATCTGATGATTGGGGGTTGTTCCTACTGGGATATACTCGGGATTGGGCCTTTGAAACCCTCACATTACCTTAGTGGTTCTCTTTCTAAGTCAGGAGAGAGGTGAGAGCAAAGGAGGAAGAAGAAGCCTAAGATCCGGTCACCGACGGAGCTTCGTAGCTCCAAATCGCAAACCGACTTCGGATCTACGGAGGCAAGGAGAGTGCGGTGTTTTTCATCCGGTTACATTTCTATGGCACCAAGGAGGAATGCTAGGGTAACGATTCTCTTCTTGAGCATGTGAAGCTCTCCTTATTTGCATAGGAAACCCGCTCTCACGAGTTTGCGGTGAGTTGGAGGCGTTCCTTCGGGTAGATATGTAAAGTCCCCGTTGTGTAGAGTCCGTAAACGAGAACGGACATAGGCATGATGTGTGAAGCCTACCCGGACATGTTGGTCTGGATTGGTGATGTTGCATTGCATAAATGACGGAGAAGACTCCGTGCGATTGTTTGTTTTTTGGGTTTTCTACATGGTAGTTTGCAACAAGGAGCCTCAGGGATTAACCCTAAGGTGCACTTGGAAAACTGGGCGGATGTGTGATCTTGTCAACTTGGTGGCCTCGGAGCCAACTTGAACATAACCGGGTTATGTGAAATGTGTGACGGAAATGGGACTCGGGAGATGTTTGACCCGCACATATGTTTTTAATTAACGTTGCGGTGTGAGCAACGGGCAGGCAGAACCGTACCCGTTCTATGTCATTCGGTTAGAGCCGTTGGCATAGATGAGGGTATTCGGTGGTCTATGGTTTTAATTACCGTAACCCAGGCCGGGAAGACAAAAATGCTCATTATTTGGCCGTCCAAAGGGATGGTGGTGAGTCGGCAGGCTTTGACTATGTTCACCGAGAATGTGCCCTGAGTGCACGGGGTGTGTGGCCGTGCGAGCCTACGCCTGTGATGTTGTGACATTACTATAATGCCTATTTATACTAATAAAATGCAGGGAAGGAGCATCGCCGCCCCGAGTTGGGGGCGGGATCGTTATAATTTGGTCAGCATTGCTGACCGTTGCTTTTGTTTGCCAACGTGCGGTGGTTTGTTGCTTGCAGGTGCTGCTGGACCAAGCGGTCAATAGCGGGCTAAAGCCCAAATTAAGAAGCCGGCCCTCGAAGGCCTAATTGGAGTGTTTACTTACTTTTGTTCATGTATGACCGACCTGTGTGTCGTGGTATGTAAAATATGTAAATTGAAGTAAACCATTTTGTAAGGCCTTAAGGCTTGTACTCGTGTATGTACGACATTCCTATTGGGTGTATTAGTGGACATTCATGCTTTTGTGCTGGGTTCTTTATTGCAACTTATAAAACTGCTTCCGCTAGAATGCTCTGTGTAGGACGTTATGATTGATTGGATGGTTTCCATTGAGTAACCACCCGGTCTGTCTGTGGTATATGGCGTCGGGCCCCGGCCGGACCTACTGCTATATGCTATATGACAGATAGGGGTTGTTACAATTTGGTATCAGACTCCTTGTTTTGGTCGGGCTTAAGATGAATTCGTGGACGAATTCTTTTTACACGGTGGTGAGCACATGTGTGTGCGTCATCGTTATAACAACAAAATAACCCATGAATGTCCACTTAGGAATGAAACTACATATGTTTGGGGAACCTGCGTGTTCCTATAATTGTTGTTTGCAATTTTATTTGATCGCTTAATGGTTTTTTGTACCACTATAGGTGACCAGAAGTGGTGCAAGGCTGTCGGAATGTCGAGTTTCTGAGGCTAGCAGTGCACCTAATGAAGCTCCTGCAACACCTCCATTGGCTAAGACCATACAACTGGTGGCCGAAGCAGTGTTGGCCATGATTAATGCACAACCTGCAAGGCAAATGCAGCAGCCTGCTCCTGTGATGGAGCAGGTACCGCTGCAAGCGGCTAAGCCAAGGAAAGTGGAACAGGTAGTAGTCGAGCCGTTGGTGCCAAGGAGGGCAACCGAGAGACAGCTCAAACATGTCATGAGCTTTAACCCTCCGGTATTCTCTGGGTTGGGAACCCCATCTCAAGCTGAAGACTAGCTCTCTAGGGTGAAGAGAGTCATGACAACAACAGAGACGGAGGAGTGGCAAATGACCACCATTGCTACATTCCTTCTGGACGGTGAAGCGAGATTGTGGTGGGAAGGATTGGTGCTGCATCTACTGAGAGGTAGGTAACTTATTGATGTCTCGATGGAGGAGTTCTCGAGACTGTTATTGGCTAGATACCTCCCTTCGGCGTAGAGGATAGTGTTGGAGAACAAGTTCCTGAAGTTGATTCAAGGGGACAGCACCATGGATGAATATCTCCACGATTTTACTCATTTGAGTCGATATGCTAGCTCCACCTTTGTGGATGAGGAGCGCAAGACGAATCGATTCCACGAAGGGTTGAGAGATGATTTGAGGTTACTACTCTCAGGGCCGATGACGCAGGGTTTCTTGACCTTGGTCAACACGACCTGGTCCTTGGAGAAGGACATGAATAATGTTCAAGCGAAGAAGAGCGTTGGTGATAAGAAGTCTGGGTTCAAAGTGCCGACTACTTCAAAGTCCGGCTATCAAAGATTCTTCAAGAAGCATAGGACTTCGGGTCCAGCTCCCTCTTCTGGTGCTTCTGGGGCGACTATGGATCAGACCCCGGGTGCGTGTTTTACTTGTGGGAAATCGGGGCACTTTGCCCGCGATTGTTGGAGCGGACGTCCTAAGTCCGAAAGAAAGTCAGGAGCGACTTATGGAGAGAAGGGAAAGGCGGTGGAGTCAACCGCGTCCCATTATGCTCCGGCCCAACCAAGGGTGTATAATCTTGGCCAACAGGAGGCCATCAAACAGGCGAATGTGGTGACAGGTATGGTTTAATTTATAGCAAGTTATTTTCTTAAAATACTTAATATGCACATGTTACCTTACCACTGCTTGTTTAGGATTTGTTTTGATTTGTGAAAATCCGGCAAGAGCACTCTTTGATACGGGAGCTTCACACTCCTTCTTCTCCGAAGGATTTATATCACGCATTGGAGTCCCTTCTTCGATGGCGAAGGATAAGTTGGATGTGTTGTTGCCCAATGGGTGTTCGATGCGCGCGGATAAAATCTGCGGTGTTAAGATTCGCATTGGGAATCAAGAGTTCGATCTACAAGCGTTGTTACTACCGTTGGTGGAGTTCGACGTTATATTTGGCATGGACTGACTCTCGGAGCAACAAGTCGTGAGACGACTTTTATGAGCTTGAAGGGGTAGAGCAAGACGCTGATGTCTGCTCTTCAGGTGGGGAAGGCGGTTCGTGCCAGTGCAGAACTGTTCTTTACACTAGTGGAGGTTACAAAGCCGAAGCCCACGTTGGATAGTATTTCAGTGGTATCAGAGTACCCTGATGTGTTCCCTAGCGATCTTCCTGGAGCCCCGCTGCAACGGGAGATATATTTTACGATAGAGCTCATACCAGGTGCAAATCCTGTGTCACGCTCTCCATATCGGCTCGCGCCTAAGGAAATGTGATGAATTGTAAATATACGTATTTTTATGAACATTAATTTAGTCGTTTTTATTTATTTTCGTCGTTTTTACTTATTTTTGTTCAATAAAATGCTCATATTCTTGTAAATTTACTCCTAACTTGTTTTCTTTAATTTTGCAGAAAAATTTCAAAATCTGCCAAAATTGGGCAGTACACGCCCGTGACAATTTGGTCACGCCCGTGACAGGGCCGTGACATTGCATTTCCCGTGAAATCGGACGATTTCTGAAGTACAAGCTTGACACGCCTGGCGACACGCCCGTGTCACCCGACACGGGGCGTGACCCAAGCCCGTGTCCTCTCCTCTCGACACTTTCCGCTCGACATTCATCGAGTGTCGACACCAACCGTCACGCCCAGCATCACGCCCGTGACCGAGGGCGTGACTCAATCTCAGTTCGACGATTTCGACTCGACACTTTCCGCTCGACATTCGTCGAGTGTCGACACCAACTGACACGCCCAGAGTCACGCCCGTGACCTTGGGCGTGACCTTTCCAGCTGGCCTGACAAGATGCTGCCAAAGACTTTTGACGCAACCCACGCCCGGTTCTACCTCCCCGACACGCCCAGAGTCACGCCCGTGACTTGGGGCGTGACTACTGCCAACTCAGCCCGAAGTCAACTTTCTTGTCCAATCGCCGGCCGCCATCATGAATAGTACTGCCACGCCCCCCCCTATACGCCCGTGACGGAGGGCGTGTACTTAGATTTTTTTTGCCTATAAATTGCCGAGTTCTGTAAGGTCCAAGGGTTCAGATTTTTGGGTCATTTTAGTGTCTTTTTGTGGGCTGCATCCGTGATTTCTAAAGCTATGTAAGGAGATTTCTCCCTCTTTTCTTTCATGTTTGTTTTTGCTTTAGCTTTAGCTCTTGTAATAGCTTGTAATAGTTTTCTTTAATCAATAAAAATGTTAGATTTTCTCTTCATATTTGGCTTTGGAATGAACACTTGTGCCCACTTTCCTTCTCCTTTTTATCCTTGGTTTCATCTTTGCTCTTCATTTATGAAATGTGTACGTGTGTGTATGAGTGTAATTTATTTACTTTACATGTTTTTAACTTGTCTTCATGCTTAGGTATGATAGGTTTTCCTCTTTTTCACCATGTCTTTTTCTTGAAAGAATTAGGATTTCATTCTTATGAATTTATAAAAGAGATTTAAAAAGTGATTTTGTTCTTTTTTTTACTTAGTTTTTCTTTTAGGATTGTAAAACATCTTTTGTTCTTTTCATTTTCTCTTCACCTTTTTTATCACTTTTATAAATTCTTAAGAATGAAAAAGTTATAGTTTTAATTTTTGAGCACCTTTGATTTTGACTTTATTTTGTAAAACTTTTTGCTCATTCTCTTTTTATTTGTTCTTTTTATGTGTTTTGGGTAAGTTTTAGGAGTAGAAATCTTGTTATTTTAATTTATAAGCAACTTTGATTTTTCTTCGTTATTAGTGTGTGTGAGTGTATGAGCATAAATTTTATTTTGTTCTTCTTAATTTTCATGTTGTGTGTGTGAGTGTATGAGTATAACTTTTTATTGCTTTCCTCATTTATGAAGAGTGTGTGAGTGTAGGTGTTAAATTTTAATGCTTTCTTTTAATGTTTGGTTCAAATTTTGTAGAGTGTGTGAGTGTAGGTGTTAGCTTTATTGCTTTCTTGAAATTCATATGGAGTGTGTGTGTTTGTGTGTATTTATTTCCGCCTACTCGTTAAGAGTTAAATGGCGCTTCATTTTCATTTTCAGTCCTACTCGTTTGAGTAGGACTTGTTATTTTCTTTCTTTATTTTTCCGCCTACTCACTTGAGTTAAATGACCGGACTTTATTTTCCGCCTACTCGTTTGAGTAGGATTTGTAATTTACTTTCTTTATTTTTTCGCCTACTCACTTGAGTTAAATGGACGGATCTTTAAGCCCTGTAATCGCATTTATTTTCTCCTAGTCATTTGAGTAGGACTCGCTTTCATTTTAGTCCTACTCGTTTGAGTAGGACTTGCAATTTTAAGCTTTTATTTCCCGCCCCCACTCGTTTGAGTGGGACTCGCAAATTTTAAATATGCAAATTTCTTTTATGTGTAACTTAGTTCCTGTTTAATTTATAATTTGGAGTGTGCATGAGTTCTTGTTTTAGCTAATTTTTCAGTTTTCTAAATGTTTGTTATTTTTCTTATGTCCCCTTCTTATAATCGTTTAGTGTTTAATTTCGAACTTACGCCTCACTAAATTATAAGCCGTCCCCATACCGATGTGTAGCTAATCGCTATTAGCCTCGACATCGAAGAGCATTGGGACATTTAAAATGATTTCTAATAATTGAAGCTCTTTATTTTCATCTTAATTTAAGGACTTAAGGTTTACCCCGGGTTTACGACGCGTAGGACCACATATCGATGTGGGGGCCCTATTTCCGTAGTCCATATGCTAGCTAGCCGAGAGGCCGTGCATATGGACCGATCACCCCTGGGTAAATAGAGTTGCGTGCATACCCTCGAGAGAGGACAAGCGTAATTCTACCGGATTGGGTTTCCCACCCAATAATGGGGTTCTTAGCGTAAAGCGGGCGTTAAGAGGAATCCTTCGTCGGACTAACGTTCGGTCGAATAGTCTTAACGTTCAGGTGAGCAATATTCCTAGAGATAAGTGCGCTCACATTTGTGGAACCTCCACGACCAAGTTGCCTTTTATTAATTTGAAAACTAAGTCCTATAATTATTAAAAATTTGTTTTAGTCTTAATCCGATTCGATGTCGAGCGTTAACCCTTCATCGAATATTTTCTAAATCGTTTTTTCGCTCCTTTGCTTTTCCGTCTTTAGTTAATTAAAAAATCCACCTTACTTTCAGTAAAATAATAGTCCTCCCGGAGGAGTAAGAATAGTCAACACGATCCCGAGAACAATACGACCTCGGTATTCCCCCGAATATCGAGTACTACTTGCGATAGGTGCACTTGCCTACCTCAGCAAGCCCGCGGCGATCGACTCACCGAACCAACCACAGTAAGAGTCTGTTCGCGGGCCCATCAAGTTTTTGGCGCTGTTGCCGGGGAATCTACTTTCTTCGAGTTGCTATTTCGAATTCCGGAGTCTATTACTTTTACTTATTTTCTATAAAAAAAAAAGTAAAAACTTTATTTTTTTAAAAAAAGAGTTTATTTTGTTTTATTTTTGTTTGGGTGTATGACCCGAGGACAACCCTCAGAGTCTGAATATTTTGACTTCGACCCTGAGATCGAACGCTCTCTTGCGCGTATTCGATCTCAACACCGAAATCCTTCTTTAGATCCCGAGGAATCTATCGGAGAACCTAGTGTTGTACTTATGGCCGCCCCTAACCCTGCCCCGGCGGCCGAGCGTACTATGTCTTATTACGCCCGGCCTAACCTGGATGATTCTGGGTCGAGTATTGTTCGCCCTGCGGTGGCGAATAATAATTTCAAAATAAAGTCGAGTGTCATTCAAATGGTACAAAACGCCGTACAGTTCGATGGACTGTCGGATGAGGACCCGAATGTCCACTTGTCCAATTTCTTGGAGATATGCGACACCTTCATGATTAATGGCGTCACTGATGACGCCATTCGTTTGCGCTTATTTTCTTTTTCCCTTAAGTCCAAAGCCAAGGCGTGGTTGAATACCCTCCCGCGAGGATGTATCACCACGTGGGCTGAGTTGACGGAACGGTTCCTAACGAAGTACTTTCCGCCCGCAAAAACTGCAAAGTTGCGGGCGGACATTTCTTCGTTTGTGCAAAACGATCCTGAGTCTCTATACGAGACTTGGGAACGTTTTAAGGAATTCCTACGTCGGTGCCCGCACCACGCGCTGCCAACGTGGTTGCAAGTTCAAATTTTTTATAATGGGCTGAATTTTCAAACGCGTCAAATGATTGACGCGGCTGCCGGGGGTACGCTAAACAACAAAACCCCCGAGGCCGCCCAGGCTTTATTCGAAGAGATGGCTATGAACGCCTATCAATGGAACGTCCCGTGGGGACGCCCAAAGCCGGCGGCTGGTCTTTTTGAAGTGGATGCCACTGCTCTCTTGACCCTTTAAGTTGAAAGGTTAACAAAGCAAGTGGCGGAGATGTCTGCTGCCTCCTCCACTCCGCCTTGTTTTATTCCCCCTAATATCTACGTGGCTGAAGAGTTTGTGGACTTCATGGGAAACTCGAGTCGTTCTCCCTTCAACCCCAACAACAACCCTTATAGTAATAACTATAATCCGGGTTGGAGGAATCACCCCAACTTCTCGTGGAGCAACCCGAATAATACTCAGCGTCCCCCTATTTCTTATGCGCCCGGATTTCATCCTCCTCCTCTTCCGAAACCCTCCCCGATGGAGGAAAATTTTTCGATGTATATTGCATCCAACGAGTCAAATATCCGGAACATCACCGGATCGCTAAAAACTCTTGAACAACAGGTTGGACAGCTGGCGAGGATGATGTCCGAGCGTGCGCTCGGGGCACTGTCGGGAAACACGGAGCCCAATCCGCGGGAGAACGCCAACGCTATAACCCTCCGTAGCGGAAAGGAGGTGGTCGATCCAAAACGGACCGACCCTCAGGGTTTCTGATCGGCCTCCCCCTACGCGTTTCAGGGAAGCTTCTACCCCCTTCCATTTCTTTTCTTTGTACATATTGTCTTTTCTTTCTGTTCTGCATACTTACGATACAACATTGTGGACAATGTTGGACTTAAGTATGGGGGTGTTTTCGTACTTTACTTTCTGTACTTCAATTTTTCTGCATTTCAAAAATACAAAAAAATACATATAACAACAAAACAAAAAAAATAAAAAAAACATCTTAAAATGAAAAAAAAATTTAAATGAAAAATCCAAAAAAAAATTTTTTGACAAAACAAAAAAATATATTTAGTTTCACTTTGTAAATATTTTTTTGTACTTACTCTTTTCTCTCTCCCCCTTCCTCATTCTTGTAAAAATCTCTCTTTTTCTCCCATATTTTTGTACATAGAATGAAAATTCTCTTAAAAAATACAAAAAAAAGAAGATAATAGTTCAAAAAAAATTTCAAAAAAATTGAGAAAAACAAAAATACAAAAAAAGATAATAAATGAAAAACAAAAAAAATGATGATGATAAAAACTATAAAAATCAAAAAAAATGTTTTGAAACAAATAAATCAAATATTCCATCCTTAACTTTCCTGCTATCCAAAAATTCCGTTTTGAGTTTATTTATATGCGAATTTGATTAATTCTTTGTTCACTACCCGTTTATTAATTATTGATTGAAAATTTTAAATACCCGGGGTTAAGTTTTAAAGAATTCTTTATGCTTTGTTAAAAATAGCGAACTCGTTTTAGGCACTACTTCTAATTTTTCATTGATAGGAGCACGTATATTATGTTAGGAAATAACGACTATATAATTCAATTATACTTACTTTTAGCTTTCAGAAAAAAATTGGAACGTACAAATTATTAAGGTTGCTCTCAAAAAGTTTTAGGATTACAATCCAGTTTTCCTTTCTCCCCTTACTTTTCATAACCTACTTGACATGAAAAATTTTATCATTAAAAGATCCTATGTCAATGGGAATAAGATTTCGTTCCGTAAACATAGGCATCCAATAATTTAAAAAGATTATATAAGGAGTAAGAGGATAAAATTCATTACTCCTACAAATATACATTGGGTTAATTTTATTCTTATGAAGTTAAAAAACAAAAATCATATTAGGAAAATAAGATTTCGTTTTCCTAATAATCCAAAAGAAAAAAAAATGGAGGTTCGAGAAAAAATTACCTCGCCTCAAAAATCAAAACTCTCTTCATAAACCCACTACCACCTTAGCCAATTACACGATTCTAGAATTAATTCAAAAATCTTTTTGAGAGCATAATTAGTAAATTGTATTATTTCCAGTAGCACTCGTATAAGCTAGAGTTCTTATAATTCCAAACTATTTTCGTTAATATAACTATTACAAATGTTGCCTTCTATTTGATTACATCAAGAAGTCTTTTGGCCAAAACTTTTGCGCTATTTAAATCATCTACATAATTTTAGGACTTAACTCTTACACCCCGTATATTTATTTCGATCTCTCTTATAATTGATTAAGCGATAGCTAAAACTTAGAGTTTTTTTTATTCCTTATAGATTCACCTCAAACTTTTGCTCTAGAATAGCAAAAGCCTAAGTATGGGGGTATTTGATGAATTGTAAATATACATATTTTTATGAACATTAATTTAGTCGTTTTCATTTATTTTCGTCGTTTTTACTTATTTTTGTTCAATAAAATGCTCTTATTCTTGTAAATTTACTCCTAACTTGTTTTCTTTAATTTTGCAGAAAAATTTCAAAATCTGCCAAAATTGGGCAGTACACGCCCGTGACAATTTGGTCACGCCCGTGACAGGGCCGTGACATTGCATTTCCCGTGAAATTGGACGATTTCTGAAGTACAAGCTTGACACGCCTGGCGACACGCCCGTGTCACCCGACACGGGGCGTGACCCAAGCCCGTGTCCTCTCCTCTCGACACTTTCCGCTCGACATTCGTAGAGTGTCGACACCAACCGTCATGCCCAGCATCACGCCCATGACCGAGGGCGTGACTCAATCTTAGCTCGACGATTTCGACTCGACACTTTCCGCTCGATATTCGTCGAGTGTCGACACCAACTGACACGCCCAGAGTCACGCCCGTGACCTGGGGAGTGACCTTTCCAGCTGGCCCGACAAGATGCTGCCGAAGACTTTTGACGCAACCCGCGCCCGGTTCTACCTCCCCGACACGCCCAGAGTCACGCCCGTGACCTGGGGCGTTACTGCTGCGAACTCAGCCCGAAGTCAACTTTCCTGTCCAATCGCCGGCCGCCATCATGAATAGTACTGTCACGCCCCCCCTACACGCCCGTGACGGAGGGCGTGTACTTAGATTTTTTTTGCCTATAAATTGCCCAGTTCTGTAAGGTCCAAGGGTTCAGATTTTTGGGCCATTTTAGTGTCTTTTTGTTGGCTGCATCCGTGATTTCTAAAGCTATGTAAGGAGATTTCTCCCTCTTTTCTTTCATGTTTGTTTTTTTGCTTTAGCTTTAGCTCTTGTAATAGCTTGTAATAGTTTCCTTTAATCAATAAAAATGTTAGATTTTCTCTTCATATTTGGCTTTGGAATGAACACTTGTGCCCACTTTCCTTCTCCTTTTTATCCTTGGTTTCATCTTTGTTCTTCATTTATGAAATGTGTGTGTGTGTGTGTATGAGTGTAATTTATTTACTTTACATGTTTTTAACTTGTCTTCATGCTTAGGTATGATAGGTTTTCCTCTTTTTTACCATGTCTTTTTCTTGAAAGAATTAGGATTTCATTTTTATGAATTTATAAAAGAGATTTAAAAAGTGATTTTGTTCCTTTTTTTTACTTAGTTTTTCTTTTAGGATTGTAAAACATCTTTTGTTCTTTTCATTTTCTCCTCACCTTTTTTATCACTTTTATAAATTCTTAAGAATGAAAAAGTTATAGTTTTAATTTTTGAGCACCTTTGATTTTGACTTTATTTTGTAAAACTTTTTGCTCATTCTCTTTTTATTTGTTCTTTTTATGTGTTTTGGGTAAGTTTTAGGAGTAGAAATCTTGTTATTTTAATTTATAAGCAACTTTGATTTTTCTTCGTTATTAGTGTGTTCAGTGTATGAGCATAAATTTTCTTTTGTTCTTCTTAATTTTCATGTTGTGTGTGTGAGTGTATGAGTATAACGTTTTATTGCTTTCCTCATTTATGAAGAGTGTGTGAGTGTATGTGTTAAATTTTAATGCTTTGTTCAAATTTTGCAGAGTGTGTGAGTGTAGGTGTTAGCTTTATTGCTTTCTTGAAATTCATATGGAGTGTGTGTGTTTGTGTGTATTTATTTCCGCCTACTCGTTAAGAGTTAAATGGTGCTTCGTTTTCATTTTCAGTCCTACTCGTTTGAGTAGGACTTATTATTTTCTTTCTTTATTTTTCCGCCTACTCACTTGAGTTAAATGGCCGGACTTTATTTTCCACCTACTCGTTTGAGTAGGATTTGTAATTTACTTTCTTTATTTTTCCGCCTACTCACTTGAGTTAAATGGACGGATCTTTAAGCCCTGTAATCGCATTTATTTTCTCCTACTCATTTGAGTAGGACTCGCTTTCATTTTAGTCCTACTTGTTTGAGTAGGACTTGCAATTTTAAGCTTTTATTTCCCGCACCCACTCGTTTGAGTGGGACTCGCAAATTTTAAATATGCAAATTTCTTTTATGTGTAACTTAGTTCCTGTTTAATTTATAATTTGGAGTGTGCATGAGTTCTTGTCTTAGCTAATTTTTCAGTTTTCTAAATGTTTGTTATTTTTCTTATGTCCCCTTCTTATAATCGTTTAGTGTTTAATTTCGAACTTGCGCCTCACTAAATTATAAGCTGTCCCCATACCGATGTGTGGCTAATCGCTATTAGCCTCGGCATCGAAGAGCATTGGGACATTTAAAATGATTTCTAATAATTGAAGCTCTTTATTTTCATCTTAATTTAAGGACTTACGGTTTACCCCGGGTTTACGACGCGTAGGACCACATATCGATGTGTGGGCCCTATTTCCGTAGTCCATATGCTAGCTAGCCGAGAGGCCGTGTATATGGACCGATCACCCCTGGGTAAATAGAGTTGCGTGCATACCCTCAAGAGAGGACAAGCGTAATTCTACCGGATTGGGTTCCCCACCCAATAGCGGGGTTCTTAGCGTAAAGCGGGCGTTAAGAGGAATCCTTTGTCGGACTAACGTTCGGTCGAATAGTCTTAACGTTCAGGTGAGCAATATTCCTAGAGATAAGTGCGCTCACATTTGTGGAACCTCCACGGCCAAGTTGTCTTTTATTAATTTGAAAACTAAGTCCTATAATTATTAAAAATTGTTTTAGTCTTAATCCGATTCGATGCCGAGCGTTAACCCTTCATCGAATATTTTCTAAATCATTTTTTCGCTCCTTTGCTTTTCCGTCTTTAGTTAATTAAAAAATCCACCTTACTTTCAGTAAAATAATAGTCCTCCCGGAGGAGTAAGAATAGTCAACACGACCCCGAGAACAATACGACCTCGGTATTCCCCCGAATATCGAGTACTACTTGCGATAGGTGCACTTGCCTACCTCAGCAAGCCCGCGGCGATCGACTCACCGAACCAACCACAGTAAGAGTCTGTTCGCGGGCCCATCAAAATGGCGGAGCTGAAGGTTCAACTGCAAGAGTTGTTAGAGCAAGGGTATGTGCGCCCAAGTTCTTCTCCTTGGAGCGCACCGGTCCTCTTTGTTAAGAAGAAGGACGAGAGTTTGAGGCTATATATTGATTATCGGGAGCTCAACAAGTTGATGGAAAAGAACAAGTACCCGATCCCCCGGATCGATGATCTTTTTGATCAGTTGGTCGAGTCGACGGTGTACTCAAAGATGGACCTCAAGTCCGGGTACTATCAGCTGCGAATAAGGGAGAGTGATATCCCGAAGACAGCATTCAGTACGAGATACAGGCATTACGAGTTTACGGTCATGCCATTTGGGCTGACTAATGCACCGTCAGTGTTCATGGATGTGATGAACAGGACCTTCGGGGAGTACTTGGACCATTTTGTGATCGTCTTCATCGACGATATTTTGGTGTACTCGCAGAGTGAGGAAGATCACTTCAAGCATCTTCATTTGGTTTTGGAGACGCTAAGGAGGAATCAATTGTATGCCAAGTTCTCAAAGTGCGAGTTTTGGTTATCCTCAGTGGCGTTCCTCGGTCATATAGTGAGTGGATAAGGTATTGCAGTGGATCCGGCAAAGATTGTTGCGATGCGGGAGTGGCCTGAGCTTTCTACGGTAGTGGAAGTCCGGAGCTTTCTGGGGCTTGCCGGCTATTATAGGCGCTTCGTAGAGAACTTCTCGCGTATAGCGTTACCTCTCACTACTTTGACGTGGAAGGAGCAGAAGTTCGTTTGGACGCTGGAGTGCGCGCGAGCTTTTAAGGAGTTGAAATGTCGGTTGACCACGGCGCCTGCGCTGAGTTCGCCGAGTGGGACGAAAGGTTATGAGATTTATAGCAATGCTTCTAGCAGCGGTTTGGGTTGCGTGCTACTGCAACATGGAAGTTTGATAGCTTATGGCGCGAGACAGCTGAAAGTGCACGAGAGGAATTATCCGGTTCATGACTTGGAGTTAGCGGCCGTGATTTTTGCCTTGAAGCTGTGGAGACACTGTTTGTACGGTCTGAAGATTGATATCTATACCGATCATAAGAGCCTGAAGTATTTGATTGATCAGAAAGATCTGAATATGCGGCAGCGTAGATGGATGGAGTTCCTGGGGGACTATACATTCAAGATCCACTACGTGTCTGGTAAAGGTAATGCGGTTGCGGACGCGTTAAGTCGCCGGGCCCCAGCTCAAGCCAATTGGCTATCGGTGCATGATGAGCGGTTGGTCGGTAGTTGGAGGCGTTGGAGATTGTTTGTGTGGATAAGCAATCAAGTGCTGAAGCAATACTGAATTGGACCGAAGTCCAATATGACCTGGCTGATCGGATTCGACAGGCTTTGGATTTGGATGACCATATGAAGCAGTTCATGGTAGAGGCTCTGGATGGGTCAAATTCCCGATTCGTTGTGGAGGACGGATTACTTTGGAAAGACGATCGTATGTGCGTCCCAAGTGTGGGCAATTTGTGGGTGGAATTGTTGTACGAGGAACATCATACCAAGTACTTGATTCACCTGGGAAGCACGAAGATGTACTGCGATGTCAAGAAACTGTTTTGGTGGTCGGGTTTGAAAAAGGATGTGGCGCTCTACGTGGCGAAGTGCCAAACTTGCGCCTTGGTGAAGGCGGAATGCCAAAAGCCGGGAGGATTTCTGAAGTCCTTGCCTATATCGGAGTGGAAATTCGACGACATCTCTATGGACTTTGTGCATGGTTTGCCAAGGTCGCAAAAGGGGAACGACGCCATCTGGGTGATCGTGGATCAGTTAACGAAGGTGTCGCATTTTATTCCGCATAGGAAGGATGATCCGGTGGAAAAGTTGGCAAAACTATATGTGGATAATATAGTACGGCTTCACGGTGTGCCCCACAACATCGTGAGTGACCGAGATGGGCGGTTCACGTCCAATGATTGGAGGCTAGTGCAACAAATTTTGGGAACAAAGTTGAAATTCAGCACAGCCTTCCATACACAAATGGATGGGCAGACCGAGAGGGTCAATAGAACTATGGAAGACATGCTCCGCATGTGTGTCTTGGACTTTGGAAAGCAATGGGAAGACCATCTTTATTTGGTGGAGTTTGTGTACAATAATAACTACCAGGCGAGTATTCAAATGGCGCCCTTCGAGGCCCTATATGGTAGAAAATGTCGCACATCGTTGTCTTGGTTAGAAACGGGTGAGTCAAAGTTGTATAAGCGCCAAGAGGTGGAAGATGCTACGTCTTTGGTTCGTACCATTCGGGAGAGGTTGCTTATCGCTCAGGACCGGCAAGCGAAGTACTATAATGCCAAACACAGGAACGTGGAGTTTCTTGTGGGCGACTGGGTGTACTTAAAGATCAAGCCATTCAAGGGTGTCTCGCGGGTGCAGCGATTGAAAAAGCTAAGCCCGAGATACCTTGGGCCGTTCAAGGTTCTGTAGCGGGTTGGGGAAGCAGCCTATCGGTTGAAGCTTTCAGTGGAGTTGAGTGGTTTACATGATGAGTTCCATATTTCGGTGCTTCGGAAGGCGGTGCAAGAGCCTTCGCAAGTGATCGCGGTTGATCAAGTGCCGGTGGATAGTGGGTTGACGACAAAAGTCAAGCCCATGCGGATTGAGGACTCGGAAGTCAAGCGGCTACGCAATAAAGAGATCATGATGGTCAAGGCCCGATGGGACAATTGCGGTCAAGAGGAGCTCTCTTGGGAACGAGAGAAGACTATGCTTGACGAGTATCCGGAGTTGTTCCGCTCAGGTACAATTTAATTTTGGTACTTGTCTTTCTTTATGTAAATTTCGTGGATGAAATTCTTTTAAGAGGGAGAGAATTATAACGCCCCGAAACTCAAAAGAGCGATGATAGGCATTTTGGGCCGAATCTGGGATTTGGCTGGGGGCACATGGCCTGGGACACGGGCGTGTCCCAGGGCATGCCAGGCTTGAGTCGACGTTTTGGACGGCCCGGGGAGTCGATGAATTTCACTCGACGATGTGTCGAGACAAGGCATACGACCTAGGACACGGGCGTGTCCAAGGCCGTGTCGTGTGGTCGACGAACTTCGCTCGACGAAGTGTCGAGACCGTGAACACAGCCTGGATCCCAGGCATGTTCGGGTGTGACACGGGTGTGTCATATTGGACACGGGCGTGTCCAGAGACCCGTGTGAGTCTCGAGTGGTTTTCGGGCTGTGTCGATGGGGGCACACGGCCGACCACACGGCCTTGTCAGTTGGAACACGGACATGTCAGGTCAAACACGGGCGTGTTGGATGCCCGTGTGTTCTTCAAGACGCGTTGATTTTGACAGCGAATGAGGGACACGGCCCTGGACACGGGCGTGTGTCAGGCCGTGTTCGACCTAGGTTTTACTTTTCAGCTACGAATCATAGCCATTCGTTTCCTGATTTTGGGATCCGACGGTTGGGGGTTGTTCCTACTGGGATATACTCGGGATTAGGCCTTTGAAACCCTCATTTTACTTGAGTGGTTCTCTTTCTAAGTCAAGAGAGAGGTGAGAGCAAAGGAGGAAGAAGAAGCCTAAGATCCGTTCACTGGCGGAGCTTCAGAGCTCCAAATCGCAAACCGACTTCGGATCTACGGAGGCAAGGAGAGTGCGGTGCTTTTCATCCGCTTACATTTCCATGGCACCAAGGAGGAACGCTAGGGTAACGATTCTCTTCTTGAGCATGTGAAGCTCTCCTTCTTTGCATAGGAAGCCCGCTCTCGCGAGTTTGCGGTGAGTTGGCGGCGTTCCTTCGGGTAGATATGTAAAGTCCCCATTGTGTAGAGTCCGTAAATGAGAATGGACATAGGCATGATATGTGGAGCCTACCCGGACATGTTGGTCTGGATCGCTGATGTTGCATTACATAAATGATGGAGAAGACTCCGTGCGATTGTTTGTTTTTCGGGTTTTCTATATGGTAGATTGCAACAGGGAGCCTTGGGGATTAAACCTAAGGTGCACCCGGAAAATTGGGCGGATGCGTGATCTTGCCAACTTGGTGGCCTCGGATCCAACTTGAACATAACCAGGTTATGTGAAATGTGTGACGAAAACGGGACTCGGGAGATGTTTGACCCGCACATATGTTTTTAATTAACGTTGTGGTGTGAGCAACGGGCATGCGGAACCGTACCCGCTCTATGTCATTCAGTTAGAGTCGTTGGCATAAATGAGGGTCTTCAGCGGTCTTTGGTTTTAATTACCGTGACCCAGGCCGGGAAGACAAAAATGCTCATTATTTGGCCGTCCAAAGGGATGGTGGGGAGTCGGCAAGCTTTGACTGTGTTCACCGAGAATGTGCCCTGAGTGCACGGGGTGTGTGGCCATGCGAGCCTACTCCTGTGATGTTGTGACATTACTATAATGCCTATTTATACTAATAAAATGCAGGGAATGAGCATCGCTGCCCCGAGTTAGGGGCGGGATCGTTATAATTTGGTCAGCATTGCTGACCGTTGCTTTTGTTTGCTACCGTGCGGTGGTTTGTTGCTTGCAGGTGCTGCTGGACGAAACGGTCAATAGCGGGCTAAAGCCCAAATTGTGAAGCTGGCCCGCGAAGGCCTAATTGGAGTGTTTACTTACTTTTGTTCATGTATGACCGGCCTGCGTGTCGTGGTATGTAAAATATGTAAATTGAAGTAAAGCATTTTGTAAGGCCTTAAGGCTTGTATTCGTGTATGTACGACAATCCTATTAGTTGTATTAGTGGACATTCATGCTTTTGTGCTGGGTTCTTTATTGCAACTTATAAAACTGCTTCTGCTAGAATTCTCTGTGTAGGACGTTATGATTGGTTTGATGGTTTCCATTGAGTAACCACTCAGTCTGTCTGTGGTATATGACATCGGGCCCCGGCCAGACCTACTACTATATGTTATGTGACGGATAGGGGGTGTTACAGCCACCACCATGGAGTCAGTGAGGACCTCCATATTGAGCACCCCCAACTCCCTGGCCAGGCTCATACCTGCTATGACAGCCTCATACTCTGTTTGGTTGTTAGTGATGGGGAAGTGCACCACCACCGTTTGTTCGATTCTAGTTCCCTGGGGCCACTCCAAGATCACCCCCACCCCCAGGGAATGCATCCCCGAGGCACCATCTACCTTCACCTTCCACGGAGTCGGACGAGTGAGCTCTTCCTCCACCACCTCGATCACGTAATCGGCCAAAAAGTCGGCCATTTCTTGGGCCTTGATCGAGAGACGGGGAATGAAGGAGATGTCGAACTCGCTCAGCTCCACCGACCACTTGGCCGGCCTACCCAAATGCTCCACTCCCTCGAAGATGTTGCGGAGGGGATGGTCAGTCACCACTCGGATGGAGTGTGCCTGGAAGTAGGACCGCAGCCTCCGGGCTAAGATGACCAGTGCAAAGGCCAGTTTCTCCAAGATTGGATCTCGGAGCTCGGCCTTCCTCAGGACCTAGCTCACGTAGTGTATGGGGAGCTGCCTCTTCCCCTGTCCACGCACCAGGATAGAGCTCAAGGCCTCCGCTCTGACCCCGAGATACAAAAATAGGTCCTCCCCCTCTTTCGGCCCTTGGAGCAACGGAGCCTGCGTCAACTACATCTTAAGAGATTTGAATGCCTCCTCGCACTCCTTGGTCCACTCAAATTTTTATCCTGTCCTTAGCGTTTTGAAGAAGGTGAGCACTTCCCTGTCAATAATTGCACCTGCTTAGCATTCTGCGGTGACCCCAACTCCATGATAGCCTTGACTTTATCCGGATTCGGCTCGACCACCGCGGGGGTAAGGAGATGTCTCAAGAACTTTCCCCTACTGGCCCCGAATACACACTTCAGGGGGTTCAGCCGCATCTTGTACTTGCGTAGGGTGGCGAAGGTTTCCTCAAAGTCCCGAAGGTGAGAGTCCATATCCTGACTTTTGATCATGAGGTCATCCATGTACACCTCCAGGTTCCTCCCCTTCTGTTCCCGGAAGACCCGGTCCATCATTTTTTGGTAGGTCGCTCCTGTATTCTTCAACCCAAAGGGCATCATTTTGTAGCAGTAGCACACATACCCTATGATGAATGAGACGTCCTTGACATCCGGGGGGTGCATTCTGATTTGGTGGTAACCAGAAAATGCATCTAAAAAACTCATTACAGAAAAACCGACGGCTGAGTCAACCAGCGCGTCGATCTGAGGCAAGGGATAACAGTCCTTAGGGCATGATTTATTAAGCAAGGAAAAATTAACACAAATACATCACCGACAGTCTTCTTTTTAAACCATGACAACATTGGAGACCTTGCTAGGGTATTGTATTTTGGATACAAAGCCGACCTTGAGGAGTTTGGACACCTCCTCTCTGATGGGATCGGCCAGCTTGTCCGCGGTGGACCTCTTATTTTGCTAAACGGAGCATGCTACTGGGTCCAAGTTGAGGCGGTTGCAAGCCATGTCTGCATCAACCCCCGACATCTCTGCGGCGCTCAATGCGAAGATGTCCACATTCTTTTGGTTGCATGCCAGCATCTTTCCCTGAGCCTCCGGGGTTAGCCCTCTGCTGACGCGAACCTTCTCCACCCTGCCTCCTATGGTGAGAACCTCCATCTCCACCACGTCTTCTGCATCCTCCAGCCTAGACTGCTCCCCCCATTCTCCGACGTCCCTCTCCTCCGGGACAAGAACCTACTCTTCTACTCGCCCCATAACCATGGCTTTGACCAACTCCTCCTGGCCTCCTCCTGCCATCTCTACCTCGATGCAGCTCTCCACCTCCATCTCCTCCTTGCCAGCTTCCTGCTCCGCCTCCATTCTCTGCTCCATCTCGTCGACCCCTCTTTCCAGGAGATAGAGTTTACGGCGGTGACGTAGCACTCCCTTGCTAATTTGGGGTCACCCCGCACTCGGACCTGGATCCCCTCGGCATTAAACTTCAGGCATTGATGAAATGATGAGGGTACACAGCGGAAGGAGTGGATGAGGGGCCTTCCGAAGATGGCGTTGTAGCTGCTGGGGGCATCCATGATGACGAATCGGCATTTCCGGGATTGCCCCTAGGGAGAGATAGAGACCCACTCCTCCTTCTACCTCCTTCTCCTCCCACGAGAACCCAAACAAGGGGCCATCCGAAGCCAGCACCCTCCTTGCCTCCACCTTCATCGCGTCAAACGCATTCTTGAAGATGACATTGACGGAGCTTCCATTGTCGATGTGGATCCAGAGGACAGTAAAATTCTCGATGACCGTCTGGATGAACAGCGCATCATAGAAGGGATCCTCGTAATTCGGCATGTCACTTCTTGAGAAGGTAATCTTCTCTTCCGGGGGTGTGGTCGGGGAAGTGGAGCCAACGCTCCAACGCTACATGGTGTGGATGATCGCCCTTAGAGAGGCCTCTACCCCCACCCCCACCCCATGGATCACTCTGATCCCTCCCTGGGTCCCGATATCCGCCCGGTCATCACACCGATCCACCTCCGCCTGAGGCAGGACCTCCTTAATCCTCACCTCCTGGCGCCCCTGCTGCTATTATTGTTCCCTGTTTCCCCTCATCTCGAGGAACTCCGGGCACGTGGTTATAGCTTGCCCTTCCTCTTAATGGAAATTGCAGTAGGGCTACTCCACCCTTACCTCTCTCCTCCTCCTCCTCCGCACTGCTCTCCTCCTCTCCCCCATGGTTATGACCACAGTCTGATCTTGATTGGGGAGTGGAGGCCTTCGCGCCTGCCTCCATCTCGGGGGGTGAAACTGATCCTGGCTCCCCTGGTGGAGGTCCCTTCCCTGGTATCCTCTCCGTGGCCCCTGGTCTTGCCACTCGGGCCTCCGGCCTAACCGACGGTCCGACTCCTGACGCCCCCACCTGGGTTGCTGCTTCCCCTGGAGCTGCATTTGCTCCCTCTGTCGGGACTCAACTCTCCTCTCCTCCTGCCCCCTTCCGCCTCTCGGCTCCATCTCTTCCTCTATGGCCCACCTGGCCAGCTTTCGGGCATACTCCGTATTTGATGCCTTCCCGTCGACCTCTCTTGCTGCTCTCTCCATCAGCTCCTCATCGGAGAGAGGCATCACTCTCTTCAACACCATCCTGAATAAACCTTGTTGAAGCCTTAGGGTGAAAGCCATCATCAGACTATGGCCCGACATCTCCTGGACCTGGGTGACCTCCTCCTGAAACCAGTCAAGATAGCTCCTCAAGGTCTCATTCACTCCCTGCTTGTTGTGGAATAGGGACTCCGACTCTTTATTCCTCCTCTTCGAGGTGGTGAACCTCAACATGAACCCCCAGCACAGGTCCCCAAAGTAGTAAATGGAGCTGGCTGGTAACTGGTGAAACCAGTCCCTTGCCTTCTCCTTGAGCGTGATGGCGAAGAGCCGACACTTGTAGCCATTCGACATCTGCCGGATCGAGACCACGTCCTCAAACCACTGTACGTGCTAGACTGGGTCTCCCTTCCCGGTGTAATAAGACATTTGGGGTTCCCTGAACCCCTCCATAACTGGGGCAGAAGATACCAGCTCGCTAAAGGGGATGCCTCCCCCTGTCGGGCGAGCCGGAGCATCCCGCGCTCCCATGTCGCCGAACCGGCCTTTGCCTGCTGAGCCGGGGAAATTCACGTGCCCGGGGAGCTTGCCTCCCCTTCCTTCTTCGGAAAACTCCTTCCCAGCTTTCCTGCCAGGAGTATCCTGGCCCATAGACAGGGCAGCTGTAATTGGAATAGCTGGAGTCGAGCACTCGGCCCGCGCACCGAGTGCGAATTTGACGAGGCTGAGTACCTCGTTCCGGAAATCTTCAAACATTCCCAATGTGGCCAGGGGTGTTGGGGGTGGTGAGTCGGACCTATCTGAGCCTTGTCCTCCCATCATTAAGCCTGTTGTAAATTTTCTGTGTTGACCACTCTCCACGCTCACCGTACCAAAATATTGAAATCGAAATTCAGTCTCTTGTAGAGTCCACCCTTGGGGAAGGGGTGATCGCACACCTACTTCTCTCTTACAAGCAAAATGATGAAGGGAAGAAAGAATACTAGATCCAAGGGCTCGGCGAGTGATGAGCCCGCAAACAGACTTTTATGTGGGTGGTTGGTTCGATGAGTCGAATGCCACGGGCTTGCTAAGGGAGGCAAGTGCACCTATCGTAAGTAGTACTCGATATTCGGGGGAATACTGAGGTCGTATTATTCCCAGGAACGGGTTGATTATCCTTACTGCTCCGAAAGCACTATTATTTTACCGAAATAGTAAGTTGTTGATTTAAACTAAAATAGAACGAAAATAGATAAAGATTAAAGACGATGAAGAGATAACACTCGGTATCGAATTACTCTAGGATTAAAAATAGATTTGAATAACTTGAGATCTAAAGTTTCAATTTAATTAAAGAGGAAACTTGGTCGTGGAGTTTCCAAAAGAATGAGCTCACCTATCTCTAGGAATATTGCTCACCTGGACATTAAGGATATTCGACCGGGCTCTCGTCCGACGAAGGATTCCTCTTAATGTCCGCAGTACGCTAAGAACCCCGCTATTGGGTGGGGAACCCAATCCGGTAGAGTTAGCGCACCTCCTCTCTCGAGGGTTAGTGCGGAACTCTCTTTACCCAGGGGTGATCAGTCCATACGCACGGCCTCTCGGCTAGCAAGCGTATAGATAACAGAAATAAAGCCCACACATCGATATGTGGTTCTACGCGTCGTTAACCCGGGGTAAACCTTAAGTTTTTAATTAAATAGAAAAATAAGACCTTTACTTATTTAAAACATTTTTATATCCCAATGCTCTTCGATGCCGAGAGCTAAAAGCAATTAGTCACTCATCGAAATGGGGATAGCTTATGAGTTTGGTTAGGCGAGCGTTCTAAACTATTCGCTGAAGGATTATAAAGAAAATAAGAAGAAAAAGCAAGATAACCTAATATTAGAACAGTTACTGCAAATAAAAACACATGCACTCATCCAAACACATAATAAAGAGACAGAAATAAAACTAAGTTACAAGTAAAAGAAAATTACATAAATGAAATTGCAAGTCCCACTCAAACGAGTGGGAGGGAAATATAAGCTGAAAATTTGCAAGTCCTACTCAAACGAGTAGCACTGAAATGAAAGCAAGTCCTACTCAAACAAGTAGGAAGAAATAAATGCGATTACAAGTCCATCTCAAATATTTACAGGGAAATAAAGTCCGGCCATTTAACTCCTAGTGAGTAGGCGGAAGATAAAAACCTGTATTTTACCCCAAATGAGTAGGCGGTAAATAAAAACTAAAAATGGCATGTCCTACTCAAACGAGTAGGAGGGAAATGAAGTCCGATCATTTAAGTCCTAACGAGTAGACGGAAGTAAAAAACAACAAGTCCTACTTAAATAAAATCCAGCCATTTTACTCAAATGAGTAGAAGGAAAATAAAAAACACACAAGTCCTACTTGAATAACATCCAGTCATTTAACTCAAATGAGTAGGCGGAAAATAAAAACAAACACACTTGATGAAATTAAAACACAAACACACACACACACGAGAGAGAATGAAATACTCACACTGCAGAAAGTAAATACTCACACTTGCAAATCCTACTCAAATGAGTAGGTGAAAAATTAAAGACACGTCATTTAACTCTTAACGAGTAGGCGTAAATAAATGCGCACATGCACACACTCTACATAATTGTAGAAAGCAATAAACTTATCTCATACATGCACGCACGCAGGCGAAAAAATTAAGAAAAATAAAGTTATCGAAAAATTAAAACAACTGCATTTCTACCGCTAGAATGCCGTAGAAATGCAAAAAAAGTTGAAATAAAAATTGTTGGAGCAAAAAGTTTTCAAACTAAAGTGAGAAAAGCAAGTGCCTGAAAAATTAAAACGTTTGCATTTTTACCGTTGATTTTAACAAAAATGCATAAAAAGTGGAAATAAAAATTGTTTGAGCAAAAATCTTTTTACGAATTTGCTAAAATCAAAGTTGTTGAAAAACTAAAATTACGCATTATGCATTCTTATAGATTTGTAAAACGATTTAAAAAGTGGAGGAAAGCTAAAAAGAAGCAACTGTTTTAAAATCAAAACTAATAAAAATCTAAGTTAAGAGGAATGAAAACCACCTTTTTTATCGTTTTACAAGTTGATAAGAACGAATATAGAAGCATAAAAATTCTACGTCTAACCAATTTTAAAGAGTATGTTAAGAAAAATGGCTATAATAACGGCTAGAAATTTTGATAAAAATGAAAGTATAACAAAAAGTTTTTCATCTTAAAACATTAATTTCGCAATTTTAAGCTCATACACGCACACACGCAATATGAAAATGAAATCATAAATACATAAGATTGATGAAAAAGGAGGCTTTCAAAGAAATTTCAGAGCATGTAAGGATGAAATACTAATGATTTTATTAACAAAACAGGTTGATTACAAAAGCTTAAACAAACAAACTTCAAAAGGAGGGGGGGGGAATCCTTACATAGCACTACAATAGCTCCAAACAACAGCCCTTAATCATCGAAATGCTTCAAAAATTTGGAACCCCGGACTCATACAGTAGTTGGCCTTTTATAGGCAAAAATTACCAAGTACACGCCCTCCGACACGGGCGTGTCGGGGGGGGGGGGGGGGGGGGGGGCGTGTCAGCACTATTCACATTAGATTTCGGTGATTGACGACGATTTGACATTGCGGCTGAAAATGCGGCGGTCACGCCCCCGGTCACGGGCGTGACGGTGGGTGTGTCGTTCGGCGATTGATGGCATTGTTGACTTCGGGAGGTCCTCGTGGAAGTCACACGCCCGGTCACGGGCGTGACCCAAAGTACACGGGCATGACAGGGAGGTTGAATAGGGCGCCGTCTGCGTCGAAAGTCGCCGACAGCAGTTTGTCGGCCAGGTGGAGGAGTCAAGCCCAAGGTTACGGGCGTGACTCTGGGCGTGTCGGCTCGGTCGCCGATCGTCGAGCGAATTTCATCTAGCTTGAGTGTCACGGGCCATGGTCACGAGGCATGTCAAATAGCACGGGCGTGACCCCGGGCGTGTCAAACTTTTCTCATCAAAATCTTCTGATTCCACTTGAAATGAAGTGTCACGGCTTGGTCACGAGCGTGACCCAAAGTACACGGGCGTGTACTAGAGCGTGTCAGGTCATTTTTTTGACTTTTCTGAAAAATTGCAGGAATCAAAATTAAGTTAAGTTAGTACAAAAGAAAGCAATTTATTAAATAAAACTAACTAAAAAAGACAAAATTAAACTAAAATGACATAATAAAAATACTATAAAATAGGTATATTTACAACTCATCAGCGAGGAGGACCCACCACACACCCGGAAGATCTTAGAGTGCTTCCCCTCCTTAGCCAAAGGCCGAGCTAAGGCTACCTCAGAAAGCCCTAATAGACTAAGGAACAAGTGAGTATGAAAGCCTGCTTTCTGAGGTGCCCCTTGGGTCCTATTTATAGATTTCTGAAAACGGCCTGCAAATAGCCAACCTTCGCTGTTTTGAACAGGTATGTGCAGCCCAAATTGGTCTGCCAATAGCGCAACTCCACTGTTCTAACAAGCTATTCGCACCCATGGGAGCGGTAACCAGGTAATTATTTCCTCTAGGCCCCACTGGGCAGGTCCCAAGGACATGGAGGTCAGCTCGCCACTACTCTCCACACCCATGACGCGGGTGCGACCTGACTCTCGTAGCTCGCATTCTCTTCTTGGGGGAGCGCGAGCCAGGCCACCGCGACAGCACTATGCGTTGCCTAATGTGATTCAGGTTTGTAGATGAGGTCTTTCCCTACAATGTCTGCTAGCAATTTTCCTCTTTGATTGAAGAATTTCCTTTTCAGAGTCTTAGATTTGGCTTCAGAGTATCCACACCATAAGAGAGCACTGTCTCTATCCATGTCTACAATATCTTCTTCCTCGCTAGGGTTGACAGAGGGGATATGAAGTGTCTTTCCTAACCTCTTAGGGTTTACCTTCATTTTGATTTCTTCAATCTTAGACCTGAGAGAGTTTTGAGATGGGGACATCTTAACGTTTGAGAAGAATTCCACAACCTCATTTCTAAGAATGGTGGAGGGTTCAGAAAGGGTGTATTCTAGCCCAGCCACCTCTATCATCCTTAATACAGCCTTAATCTAAGGAGAGGCATTATTGAATCCATCCCTCACTATTTTATATCCATACTGAAGCTCCTTGATGACATTGGGCGACATTGAAATAGAGCGACAAGATGTTGATACGGTTTCGATCTTGACGGCTAGGGTTAAGGTTTTTAGAGAGCGATGTGGCTTTTAATTTCTTATCATCTTTATATATGTAATGAAAACATTTTAATTTATTTAATTAAATATTTCATTTGACTGTCAAATTTAGTGTTTTAGATTTTACGGCTTACTCAATCATTCCTGTTATTATACATGACACTTAGAGATTTAAGTTTGTCCCGTACTGATTGGTTGTACAAATTACCTGTCTTAGTAAATTTTCAAGTGAACTGGAAGGGGACCTAACATGCTAATGGGCAAGTTCTATTGGCACCCAATTTATGCATTGTTTTTGAAAGTCCACCTAGTGTCAACTGTGTGCACCTATGGGGGGGGGGGGGAATAGGTGACGAGTAGTGCTTTTGCGGAATTTACGAGAGTACCTGCACAATACAAATAAAGAGCACAGCACACAGAAAACACAGGAAATTTATAGTGGTTCCCCGACTTGGGTACATCCACTTTCCCCCTTCGACCTATCTCCCCAACAAGGGACGACTCGATCACTTCTCCAACGGGATTGAAATCCAATCCCTGCACTAACGGAAGGAGCCCTTCCACACGTGAGAGTCAACACTCCCACAAAACGGGTTGCACCCAACCCTTACAACACAGAACAAAAGTTCCTCTACAACGAAATTAAATATAGAGTGTACACGTGATACAAACTTCTTTTGGAGAGGACGGTGTTCCTCTTTGTTCGACGACGTGTTCTTGAAGTCGATGAAGAGTCTACGACCTTGGTCTCTCTTGGAGAGGATCTCCCGGAACCGGCGGCGGCAATCCGAGCGGCGGCTTGGTTCGGAATAGGCGGCAACGAAGAAGCACTGCTGCAGAACTTTGAGATCCAAACTTCGTTGCGAAGCAAATTAGGTCTACCAACGGTCACTCTAGGATCGGTTGTCTCGATCGATTCGGACGGGGGAGTTTTTCCCGGTCAACGAATCGAGAGACAAGAGATCTCTGGAAAGACACGTGAGACTCTAGCTTTGCTAGGCTTCTGTCGCCGGAGATCGGGAAGAAGAACGATCAGCAGCGGCGACGGACTTGCGCGAGCGGCGACGGAGGCGGCGGAGAGATTTCGCGATATTAGGGTTTCCGCTAGCTCGGCTTCTTTCTTTTTCTCCGTCCTTTTACTGTTCAAAATACTGGAGTATATATACTGTAGATGCTTTCCAATATGACCGTTTGTGGGACCCACACTTGAAATCCCTAAGTCCAGTTCAAGCTAGTCTAAAGGCAGAATCCGGTTCAGGAAATTCCAGAGAAAACGCCAAGGAAAAATCGGCGAGAATCGCAGGCGATTCTCGACGAATCGGCGAGAATCACCAAGTGATTCTCGACGATTCGTCGAGAATCGTTAGTGATTCTCGCCGAATCACTTATTGATTCTCAACGAATTTCACTTTGAATACAATAGCTGCTAGGCCACTGGTTCGGCGAGAATCACTAGTGATTCTCGCCGAATCTTACTTGGCACCGTTTTGAGGTAGCCAGAAGGAGTCGGCGAGAATCACTAATGATTCTCGTCGATTCGGCGAGAATCACCAAGTGATTCTCGCCGAATCGGCGAGAATTACTTGGTGATTCTCGTCGAATCGGCGAGAATCACTTGGTGATTCTCGTCGAATTTGCCTTGGACGAATTTTTGTCTTTCACCCAGGAGCTGCTCCTTGATCCATCCATGCTCCTTGTCTTCTCTTGCATATGAGCGGCCCTGTACTTGAAAGTAAGTGCACTCCAATAGAGAGAGTACACGTAGGCCAACACACTGATCTGCTCAACGAGGGATTACGTTGTGCAGACCCGCGTATATTGACCTACTGCACCCTGACATTTGTGTGCACTTAGCGTGGAGGAGCTGCAAGTACAACTTACGAAGTTTCATCAAATACATTGTGAATTCATCTTAGCTTGACAGGTGGCTTCCTCAAATCTGGGTAATCGTGGATACAATACCCAACAATCTCCCCTTATTTGACGAAGCCAAAACCCTACTAGCTAAGATGAATAACACCTATCAAATAATAAACATAGCATTCAGAAATTAAACATGCAGCACAAGAGAATATATGCAATCAGATCAGGACTTGAGTCATTCACAAATTCAAATATATATACCAAGATAAATATATTCACATATAATCCAGAATCGTTTATACGACAGTAATAATCATTAAATGTTCTTAAGACACAGTGACAAGCTATAAAATAATGACTATTTGTCCTTAGCTACGTCACCCTTAAGATTTTGAGCCAAGTACTTCTTGCTTTGCCTCTCCATGTATTCTTTGGGCTTCGGGTAGTACCTAGGAGGAGGAACTTTATCTGCATCCTTGTTATTTCTGAAAAAGATGTTGCGTTTTGCTTCAAACGTTTTGTGCGTTTCCCACTCATACTGGCTATATATGTCATTTCGATTGATCTCTCCTTTTTCTTGCAGCCAGAAGGTGTCTAGGATGATGTTCCTTGAAACTGGACTCCACCTTTCGTTTCGTACATCCTCCTCACTCATTCGTGTTCTCTTTGCAGCCTGTGTCTCCTTGGATGTCCCTTCTTGAACTTTTCTCTTTCCCCTGGCTTTTGCTAAAGCCTCCTGGTCAAACATACTCCTCAGTTTAGATTTGGAGAGGGCCCTAGCATCAGCTTCATTTGTGCAAATATCTGCAGCACTTGCACTTACATGCTCAGCAATACTTACTTCCTCAGCGGCCTTAGATGTCTCAGGAACTTGAATACCGGCAGGATGGTCAGGTAGGACGACGCCTAACGTACCCAGCGCCTGTTGGAGCATCCACCAGCAGCTCTCATAGACATATTTGCTTGATTGTGCGAAGTTTATATCCATGCTTTCTTGGAGCTCGGCCAACTTAGCGATATACTCTTTCTCCCCCTTTTTGGCTTCGACAGCTATGCAGTTGGCATATGAGTGCAGGGAGTCATCAATATGCTTAGTTGTCTTGGTGAATTCAGTGATCAGGGCCTGCTGATTGGCATTTAAAGTGACCATATTACCATTAAACTTCTGAATGTTGTTGGCTACAACGTGTGCGTTCTGATTTACAACAGCCAGAGTATCAGTATTCTTTTTCAAGCCGGCCATTAAGAGTGTGACAGCTTCGCCGGCCGCGGTATACTTTTCTTCGAATTTCTTCTCCATCACGTCCAGTTTATGGTTGATCTCCACCATATTCTTAAGCATGAGATCTTCAGAAGTCTTAATCTTTTTCAGCAGGGTTTTCTGAGCTGTATCAAAAGAAGCTTTAAGTTCATTCACTATTCCTTGAATGACATTGATAGTGTGAGTGGCCAGCTCATCTCGTAACGGTATAGTCGGAGGCACTTCTTGACCTTGCTCGTGCTCTTCAGCAGACGCATCGGTAGAGCTGGATACAATCACAGGCTCTATAGGAGGAATGTTGGCGGCCTCTTGAGGTTTATCAAACTCCCCCTCCACTGGTGTAGACTTATCAGATGGAGGTTCAACAGGATCCGGAGTCTCAAACACTTCATGGCCCTCATTCTCATCTTCCTCTCCGTCCTCATCCAAGAATTCATCAATATCAGCAGCTTCTTCCAATTCTTGATCACCAGTCGCCAGCACAGTGTCACTTTCTTCTTGAATCTCGGCCACAGCATCCCTGGCCACTTGGGCGATTTCAGATACGACATCCGTATGAGGGGGTACAGTCTCCCCCTCGATTCCTGCAGTCACGGTATCAGGAATTTCACCGGGGGAGACTGCTGGAGATACCTCCTCTTGCTCTTCCACAGCAGGCTGCCCGATACACCGCTCCCATCGATCAAACACAGTAGCATCCATCTTTTTCAAGTAGTGGAGAGGGACTCCTTTGCTCATGTCGAACTTGTCTCCGTTGAGCTGGTTGAGATATAGACTTATGATGCGGCCGAAACTAGGAGTGCCCAGAGTGTCCTTGATCTTCTAGAACAGCAACTCCCCCCAGTTGAACCTCTTGCGGCAGACAACAGCTATGAGGATTTTGAACATATCTCCTGAGATATGATCATGCGAGCCTGGCTTACAGATGAGCACTTTTCCAATGACGTCAGATAGGAGCTTCCCTTCTTCATTCATCTCTTTTCTCTTTATTGATCGAGTTCCTCTTGGAAGACCGCAGAATAAGAGAGTTCTGGTTTTGTCCTCGTCCTCCAGATAGTCCTCCTGCTCCGAACTAGAAAGCTGCAGGTAGCGACTCAGCTTGCTGGCAGACATCTTTACTTTTGTCCCAGCCACCTTGCTCTTGATTATGGAGTCTCTATCTCGGAGCCTGGCCGTAGAGAAGAATTCCAACACCTCTTTGTCCAGAATTTTGCAAGGGTGCTCCAGGATGAAGGTTAGCCCAGCCTCTTCCAGCATTAGAATAATATTGCGGAATTCGTCCGAGGCATGAGAAAATCCAGTGCGAACCAGCTCGCAGCCAGAGACCAACCCTGCAGTCGTCCTTGGAGCCATTGTAGACCTAGAGAGAAGCCCTACTCAAAATGTTAATGAACTTTCAAAAAGAAAACTTCATTAGTGGATGCTTCGGGTAAAGGGATACCTAGAGGTGAAGTCAGTGAGGTGGTTTGAGCGGAGAAAAATCGAGACTTGGGGAGATCGACGGTGCGAGATTCGGCGGGAGTCGTCGGGAGCCTTTCGAGGAGAACTTTGCGAGACCCTTGCGGGAGCTTAGGGGGAGACTTCACCTCTGATACCCACTTCAGGATTCGGCGAGAGCAGCTGCGGGTTTCGGCGAGTCGGAGGAAGAACTCGGGAGAGTTCTTGCGGGATTCGTGAAGAAGGCGAGGGTCGTTAGGAGTGCTCTTGCGGGATTCGTGAAGAAGGCGAATAGGCGGAGTGACTCTTTCGGCGGGATTTATCTAAATCGTCGGGATTCGGGGTGAATGCCAAGGGTCGGCGAGCTCTTTCGGCGGGATTCCTAGTATATACAGTGAAATTGAGGCTTTTCTTTACCACTTGTAATTTAAGGGTTTTCTTTACTAGGAATTGAAAGGTTCTGAGGTTCCGAATTGAAGAGTTTTTCTACTGGGAATTTCCACGTTGGGAAGCATTGCAACATTTTCAAATTCTTCGGATGTCAAGTTAATATAAGATTAATAAATTCATGTTTATTGTAACGACAATCTATTTGGATTTGAGCGAGACTTCTCCAGACACATCTTGATGTCAATTGTGATTTGTCGAAATTTACAATGACATATCTTTGTTAATCTTTTATTGATGTGTAATGGTTTGCATGCCTCGAGTTAATCTCTCCAAAAAGGTGCACACATACATGATAAGCATAAGTATACGTATACACAAGGATAGAAATATATATATATATATATTTATTTTGAATGAGGATGCATCATGACACAAGTCCTTGAACTGATCAAAATTACCTGGGATTTTGAGAGTCATCGTCTTAGTCCCACAGGTAGAACACATTAGTGGCTCAAAGTGAGTATGCTCAAACAGGTAGCACATCTTGTTATTGCAGACGCTTGTTCCAAGTTAGCCTTGAGCCACCAACTGTCTAGTTCCCATCGTATTCACGGGGACCTAGACTACCCTGCAAGACAGAATTACTTTACCTTAGGAACCCAAATCATATTGGGTCCTACGTTTCTATTAGCATAAGCACGCAACTGCCTTCCTTCAGAAAACCTGTCTGGAAGACTACCTCTGTCCCTAGAATGTGGATAAGCCCTTGCTGTGGGCACAGAGGGGTTGTGCCAACAGTCAATGGCAAAGTGCCCCACTTTGCCGCAGCACCAACAAGGGTGAATGTTGTATCGCCGTTTTCGACCTGATCTAGTGACTAACGTAGTCACGGTCCTAGGTCTAAACGGGATAGGGCATGTTCTTGTCACACAAATTCCTCTTCCATCGTGACACATGGAAGGGTGGAACGAATACATGTTGTGAGCGTTATGAGGCCGAGAAGGTGGTGCCAATCTTCCAGGCATCTCCCTTGCTGAGGCCTCATGAAGCCTGACATCATGACCTCTATCCTCCCTATCCCGTGTCCTCGAATGGTGAGAAGTCTTCTGTGAGCTGGGACATGCAGATCCACACTGTGTTGTGGCAGTGGCCGTGAATAGAAAGGGCTCAGAATGAGCCTTAGGTATTTCCTCATGGGTGGCCATGACGCCCCTTGCACTATGGACGTTTCCACATGGAGACAAATCACCCTTGCAGTGACCACGATTATTCCTGTGGTCATACCTGAAGGCATGATGAGTTGCCTTCCTGCTTGGAGTGGGGGGGTCGGAACACCGTTTCCCCATTTCTCCATCCCTGAATAATCCGGGAGATCCACCCGGTTTCTTGCTTTCTTTTTATAGCATCAACTTTGGAAAAGTTTGATACTATACGTTTCTCATTATCTAGACTATTCTCTAGAGCTGAGATCTTAGAGTCCTTGACCTTGTTGGACGCCAATTGGAGAACCAACAAGATCTTCAGTCGAGCAATCTCTCGAGCTTGCTCCTCAGCAAGTAGATTGCTTTCCTGAAGGGCTCTCTTCAGGGAATCAGTATTTTCTGGAGGAGAGCAGTTTCTGTCTTCAGAAAAGTCAAAAGATATGGGGCAGGGTGAAGATGTTACCTGCTCATCTGAGTTATTGTCATTAGAATCAGTGACCATTGTTTCGTCCTCGTCAGAGCTGCTTTCCTCACTGGTCTCGTCAGTCTCTGACACGGACATGGGAGCTCTGATGCAATCCGAGGGATCATTGCATTCATCTTCAGAAGTGAGGACCCCCACATACGCTTCATCCTCTGATTGGCAGCATATTTCAGCTTTCTCTGACCCCCCCCATCAGCTCTGAGATCATCATCCACAGAGATTTAGCCGTTTCACATTTTTCCAATCTAGAGCGAGAGGCTCCAGACCAGACATCCATGATAATTTGTCGAATCCTCTGGTCCAGTTGAAAAAATGAGAGTTCCATCTCTGTCATCTCAGCAATGCACATGGGCACTTGGATCCCAGAGTCGGAGGTCTTCATGGGAATAAACGGACCCTCTTCCAGGATGAAGGATGCTCGAGGGTCGATAGCATCAAGGTGACATGACATTCTCATTCGCCAGATGGGATAATAATCCTTTGTGCAGGCGGGGAGTTTGAGTGGCGGCATCTCATACTCTAGATCCATGCTTCTGACACTGGTGGCAGGATTCTACTCAAGGTGTTAACATTTTTGAAGAGTAACCTCCCTCTGATACCACTTGAAAGTCCACCTAGTGTCAACTGTGTGCACCTATGGGGGGGGGGGAATATGTGACGAGTAGTGCTTTTGCGGAATTTACGAGAGTACCTGCACAATACAAATAAAGAGCACAACACACAGAAAACACAGGAAATTTATAGTGGTTCCCCGACTTGGGTACATCCACTTTCTCCCTTCGACCTATCTCCCCAACAAGGGACGACTCGATCACTTCTCCAACGGGATTGAAATCCAATCCCTGCACTAACGGAAGGAGCCCTTCCACACGTGAGAGTCAACACTCCCACAAAACGGGTTACACCCAACCCTTACAACACAGAACAAAAGTTCCTCTACAACGAAATTAAATATAGAGTGTACACGTGATACAAACTTCTTTTGGAGATGACGGTGTTCCTCTTTGTTCGACGACGTGTTCTTGAAGTCGATGAAGAGTCTACGACCTTGGTCTCTCTTGGAGAGGATCTCCCGGAACCGGCGGCGGCAATCCGAGCGGCGGCTTGGTTCGGAATAGGCAGCAACGAAGAAGCACTGCTGCAGAACTTTGAGATCCAAACTTCGTTGCAAAGCAAATTAGGTCTACCAACGGTCACTCTAGGATCGGTCGTCTCGATCGATTCGGACGGGGGAGTTTTTCCCGGTCAACGAATCGAGAGACAAGAGATCTCTGGAAAGACACGTGAGACTCTAGCTTTGCTAGGCTTCTGTCGCCGGAGATCGGGAAGAAGAACGATCAGCAGCGGCGACGGACTTGCGCGAGCGGCGACGGAGGCGGCGGAGAGATTTCGCGATATTAGGGTTTCTGCTAGCTCGGCTTCTTTCTTTTTCTCCGTCCTTTTACTGTTCAAAATACTGGAGTATATATACTGTAGATGCTTTCCAATATGACCGTTTGTCTGACCCACACTTGAAATCCCTAAGTCCGGTTCAAGCTAGTCTAAAGGCAGAATCCGGTTCAGGAAATTCCAGAGAAAACGCCAAGGAAAAATCGGCGAGAATCGCAGGCGATTCTCGACGAATCGGCGAGAATCACCAAGTGATTCTCGACGATTCGTCGAGAATCGTTAGTGATTCTCGCCGAATCACTTATTGATTCTCAACAAATTTCACTTTGAATACAATAGCTGCTAGGCCACTGGTTCGGCGAGAATCACTAGTGATTCTCGCCGAATCTTACTTGACACCGTTTTGAGGTAGCCAGAAGGAGTCGGCGAGAATCACTAATGATTCTCGTCGATTCGGCGAGAATCACTAGTGATTCTCGCCGAATCGGCGAGAATCACTTGGTGATTCTCGTCGAATTTGCCTTGGACGAATTTTCGTCTTTCACCCAGGAGCTGCTCCTTGATCCATCCATGCTCCTTGTCTTCTCTTGCATATGAGCGGCCCTGTACTTGAAAGTAAGTGCACTCCAATAGAGAGAGTACACGTAGGCCAACACACTGATCTGCTCAATGAGGGATTACGTTGTGCAGACCCGCGTATATTGACCTACTGCACCCTGACATTGGTGTGCACTTAGCGTGGAGGAGCTGCAAGTACAACTTACGAAGTTTCATCAAATACATTGTGAATTCATCTTAGCTTGACAGGTGGCTTCCTCAAATCTGGGTAATCGTGGATACAATACCCAACAGTTTTGCCCTAAAGCTTGCTAATAATTTGATTGGATTTTTCTTGAGCATAACTATCATAACAAATAGCAAACTAACTCTCTATATAATAGAGAGAGACGGACATTAAGGCTTGCTTCCTCTAGCTTTTGAAGATTACATACTTAACAGCCTTAGCCTTAACAAGATGCTTTTTCTGAAGCATGTTCCAAAAGCAACTATCCTGTCCCAGTCATTTCCCTAGAACACCCATTATCCAAATACCAAGTCTTAAGTGGGGAGGTACTTGGAGTAACCTGTAAAACAGAGTTCATTTTCCCTTTGGCACCCAAACTATCCTAATTCCTATGCTAACAACTAGTGGGGTGAGAAGTGCATAATAAAAAACTTGAAAGTGGAGACCTAAAAATATCATTAGAACATAAAGAAGAATTACAAATTTCAAAATTCCTAAAACAAGGCATCAGAAATTAATGAAAATAAGAAAAGCAAAAGTAGAAGTTCTAAAAAACAGCGCATTAACGAACTACTAGGTTGCTAGAATAACAATTAACCCTAAATCACCTCAAGATAACCTCCAAAGAAATCCATCAATGATGGTGGCCATAGGCTTGTCCGTTCACACTATCTCCACTACGCGAATTTACATTCTAAAGATTAATAGGACTTCTATAGGTGTTAAAACTTGGCTTAGGTAAATGATTAGGAAATGAAAACAAGGATAAACATGAGGGCTTAAACACTAAACCAAGGTTGAGCTCAAAAATAAAAAACATGAAGAGAAATGAGAAATGACAAGTACATCATTTTTTATTTCAAACTAACAAACAAAGGCCATGAACTTTTTTCTTTTCATAAATTGGCCACAAATAAACTTCATTTTTTTCTTTTTGATTGATTTTATATTTTTTTTGATAATAATAATTTGTTCTTCTTTAATAACGTTTTAAGGAAAGCTCCAAATATAAGCTTTAAACACTCCTTTTCATTTCAAAGATATAACCCTTCACAAAAAAATGATATTTAAGCTCAAAGTTTAGCGTGAAATAGGAAAGACGTTTTGGCTTTGGTGAAATGATGAAATGAAAGGTGCAGCTAAAAACAAAGAAACATGGAAAAAGGCCCAAAAATTGTTTTGCAATGGTAAATTTGTTGGTGGGCAAGAAAAGCTCAAACTAGTCAAAGGGTGGCCTAAATCATTTCTAAAGTACGTAAAAATAACGCAAATGTTTCGAGAGTCGCTAGGGACAAGTTCTAGACACCAAAAAAGACTACCCCACAAATGAAAACGAGCTAATATTACATAACAACCATTCGTAAGCAACTAACCGAATAAAAAGACATAACTACAAATTGCTAACTTATAACGTAAAAAACGGATGTCTATATTTAAGAAAAAGAAACTAGTAAAACTAAGTTATGTTAAACTGATAAATTTAGGAAACTGTTTCAAAGAAATCTAAATAGAACTAAGGAACCGCACGGGCCTACACATCACTAGAAGAAACATAAAAATAAAGATGGAAATAATTTTAAATTTTGTTTTTCAAATAGATTTTAGCAAATGTTTTGGATTTGTCTTTTTTTATAGATTTTTTTTCTTTTTTTGATTTTTGAAAATGCTAAAATAAAAAGCAATACTAAAGAAGCTTAACAAAACTATGCTAATTTTTTTAGAATTTTTTTTTGAAAGAAAAAGGAAAAAGAGAAACTAACTAAACCCTCCCCCAAGCTTAGATTTTTCATTGTCCTCAATGAAATAAACAAAAAGAAAAACGAGAAGGAGACTGAGAAGGAGAGAAAAATGCAGAAAGTAAATGAAAATAAAAAAAAAACAAGACTTCCCCGGGTTTGTGAGATGAAGGCGGATGTCTCTCCCCCATGCTTGCTTTTTAGTGCACTTGATCGCCAGTAGGTTTGACTTGATCCATCTTTATATCAGCAACATTGGAGCGGCGGTCACGAACTTGCTTGGTTGGCCTCCGAAAGGAAGAGCAAAATAAAAGCAGAAAAAAAGAGTCAGTGGGCAGGTGGCCAAGATTGTTCTTTATTACAATAATTTAAAGTTCGAAAAATATTAATAAAAGTCTTAGAATAAAACAAAATGTCCAACATAAAAGAAAGTTGCATGAAAGAAAACATTACGATAGAAATAAAAGTTGTTCCGCAGCAGGAGATACATAATCATTTGAAAAATATAACTTTAAGCGATGACCATTTACTTTAAAATCACCCTTATCCGGGTGCGAGAGGAACATAGTGTCATAAGGAAAAACCTGTTTGACCGTAAAAGGTCCAGACCAACGAGATTTCAATTTTCCAGGGAAGAGACGTAAACGCGAATTAAAAAGAAGAACCTGATCGCCTGGTTTAAACGTTTTAGGGTGGCGCAGGTTCTTATCGTGATAAAATTTCGTGCGTTCTTTATACAGCTTGTTATTTTCGTAAGCGTACGCTCTCCATTCATCGAGTTCATTCAATTGATTTTTCCTATGCTCGCCGACTGAGTGCGGATCAAAATTAAAAATTTTTATCACCCAATACGCTCGGTGTTCTACTTCTACCGGAAGATGACACGTTTTTCCATAGACCAATCAGAAAGGAGTACAATCGATGGCGTTCTTGTACACTGTCCGATAGGCTCAAAGAGCATCGTCTAATTTTAAGGACCAGTCTTTACGAGAAGTAGAAACGGTTTTTTCCAAAATTCTCTTTTGTTCTCCATTGACTACCTCGACCTGACCGTTAGTTTGGGGGTGATAAGCAGTGGATAATTTATGTGTAACGCCATATTTAGTTAAAACCTTAGCTAGTTGGGCGTTGCAAAAGTGGCTCCCCCTATCACTAATGATCGCGCGAGGAAAGACAAAACGAGAAAATAATTTTTTTAAGAAATTTATGACTACGTGAGCGTCATTATATGGTAAAGCTTGGGCCTCCGCCCACCTAGAGACACAATCTACGGCGACTAAAATGTATTTATTTCCGAAACTTGAGGGAAATGGGCCGACAAAGTCTATGCCCCATAGATCAAAAACTTCGCATTTGAGAAAATAATGTTGCTCCATTTCATTTTTATTAAAGATGTTCCCAGTCCGCTGGCACCGATCGCACCCGCCCACAAAGATTTCTGAATCTTTAAATATGCTTGGCCAATAGAAGCCAGCACTAAGTACTTTGTGTGCGGTGCGGTTTGCTTGAAAGTGCCCGCCAGTCGGACCTTCATGAACATGTTTTAAAATTTGCTGACCTTCTTCCCGGGAGACACATCTTCTTACCACCTAGTCTGCACAAATGCGAAATAGAAACGAATCCTCCCAAAAATAATACTTCAACTCAGAAAAAAATTTCTTCTTTTGTTGAGAGGAGTATTCTTTTGGGAGGACGCGGGCCACCAGATAATTGGCCAAATCGGCAAACCATGGGGTAGAAGAAGAAACATTTAAAATTTTTTCATCCGTAAAAGAATCAATCGGTAAATTTTCATCAAAAATATCAATTTCAGGATTTTCTAGGCGTGAAAGTTGATCAGCCGCTAAATTTTCCGCTCCTTTCTTATCCCGGATCTCCAAGTCGAATTCTTGAAGTAATAAGATCCAACGAATAACACGCGGCTTGGCATCCGGTTTAGAAAGGAGGTACTTTAAAAACGATAATCTTAGAAAGAGTGATATAGGGTCGGAATTTATCAAAAGCAAAAATGATAGCTAAGAGTTCATTTTCAGTTGTAGTGTAATTTTCTTGCGCTGAATTAAGCATTTTGCTAGCGTAATAGATTGGGTGGAAATTCTTAGCTATACGTTGTCCTAGTACCGCATCGACCGCAAAACCACTTGCATCGCACAAAATTTCAAAAGGTAAATCCCAAACTGGGGCGATCATAATTGGAGCATTTATAAGTTTGGATTTAATTAAATCGAACGCCGCTAAACAAGAATCGTCAAAAATAAAAGGAGCGTCTTTCTCGAGAAGGTGGGTGAGAGGCTTAGTAATTTTTGAAAAGTCCTTAGTAAATCTTCGATAAAAACCCGCATGCCCTAAAAAACTTCTTATCGCTTTAATATTCGTAGGTGGTGGTAACTTTTCAATTACTTCGATTTTTGCCTTGTCCACTTCAATTCCCTTAGCGAAAATTTTGTGGCCAAGGACTAAGCCTTCACGTACCCATAAAGTGGCACTTTTCCCAATTTAAAACTAGATTTGTTTCTTCGCAACGTTTTAAAATTTTTCCTAAATTCTTTAAACATAACTCAAACGAGTCGCCAAAACCGAGAAGTCGTCCATAAACACTTCCATAATGTTTTCTACATATTTATCGAAAATGGCCAGCATGCACCACTAAAAGGTAGCTGGTGCGTTGCATAGCCCGAAAGGCATCCTACGGTAGGCAAATGTTCTGAAAGGGCAAGTGAATGTTGTCTTCTCTTGGTCCTCGGGTGCGATAGGGATTTGGAAGTATCCCGAAAGACCGTCGAGAAAACAATAAAAACTATGCCTGGATAAGCGTTCTAAAATTTGATCGATAAAGGGAAGGGGGAAGTGATCTTTACGAGTGGCATCATTTAATTTACGGTAATCGATGCATATCCTCCATCCCGTTACCGTCCTAGTTGGAATTAAATCATTATTTTCATTTGTTACTACCGTGATCCCACCCTTCTTAGGTACGACCTAAACTAGACTTACCCACTTACTATAGGAAATAGGATAGATTATCCCCGCATCTAATAACTTCAGACCCTCGCCCTTCACAACCTCTTTCATATTAGGATTAAGACGACATTGAGGTTGGACTACATCCTTAGAATTATTTTCAAAAAATATTTTGTGGGTGCAAAAGGTGGGGCTTATGCCAAGAATATCAGAAATATGCCACGCTATAGCTCGGCGATGCTTTTGTAGTAGTTCGATCAATTGATCATTTTCGGATTGAGAAAGCAAAGCCGAGATTATAACGGGCAATTTAGAATTTTGTTCAAGAAAGGCGTATTTGAGATGTTCGGGAAGGAGTTTTAGTTCTAAGTTGGGTGGTTCATCGTAAGAGTTCTTTAAAACCTTTTCATTTTCAAAGATAATATTTTCATAATTTTTTTTGTCTAAACACCGGTTCATTTGCAAAGTTGGCTTGCACGGACATAACCGTGTCTTCAAAAACATTTGCAAAAAAATCAGAAAAAGAGGAAGAAAAATCATTGGAAGAAACATTTGAAAGAGAAAGAGAGGCGTCTTCAATTAAAACATCAAGGAAGAAACATGAGTCGCCATTTTCTAAAGAATTTTTCATGGATTGATTTATTGAAAACGTCACCTCATCATCTCCCACGCGAAGCAAAAGTTTTCCGTTACTTACATCGATGACCGCACGAGAGGTGGCTAGGAAGGGACGACCAAGGATAATGGGGACCTCGATGTCTTCTTCAATATCAAGAATGACAAAATCCACCGGGAAGATGAATTTGTCGACCTTCACTAGTACATCCTCAAAGATACCTAACATATACTTAATCGACCGATCAGCCAATTGAATGCTCATACGCGTAGGGCTGAGAGTGCCCAATCCTAGCTTTTTAAACAGTGAAAAAGGCATCAAGTTGATGCTCGCACCTAAATCCGCTAGGGAGTGCTTTACAAAAATCACCAAAAATGCAAGGAATCAAAAAACTACCTGGATCATTTATCTTTGTAGGAAGATTGGAATTTTTTATGACCGCCGAGCATTCTTCATTTAACGTAACATGATATAAATTTTCTAATTTCTTTTTGTTCGTTAACAGGTCCTTAAGATATTTGGCGTATTTTGGCATTTGACTAATCGCTTCATGAAATGGCAAATTGATATGAATTTGTTTAAACATTTCAAGAAAGCGTTGGTATTGATCATCTAGCTTATCTTTCCTAAGCTTAGCGGGGTAGGGAGGTGGTGGAAATTCTTTTAAAATATCGAGATCATTATTTTTAAAACCATCTTTTTCTTTTTCCAAAATAGATGTTTCTTGTTCATTTTCAAAAATAGAGTTTTCTTTTCCAAAATTTTATCAGTTATTTCTTCGTCACTAATTCGTGTAGTAGTAGGAGAGGCGATCACCTTTGGCTCTTCCCTTGTGGTGGGCTCGTGAATTACCTTGCCGCTCCGAAGGGAAATCGCTTTCGCATGCTCACTTGGGTTTGGCTCGGTATTTGAGGGAAGAGTCCCAGGTGGCCTCTCGGAAACCATCTTTGCTAATTGACCGACCGTATTCTCTAAATCTTTCATTGAGCCTGTTAGATTTCTAATGGTCGCTTCATTGGTGCTTATGTATTTTGAAAGCATTTCCTCCAAAGAGGAAGGTTTTTGAAAATGTTCATTTTGTTGTGGTGGTGGTGGTGGAGTGAAATCGTGCGGTGGACGTGCGGCATTCACGGGATTACTCCAAGAAAAATTAGGATGGTTACGCCATCCAGGATTATAAAAGTTAGAAGAAGAATTAAAACCAGGAGGTGCATAAAAATTAGAAAAAGCAGAAAAATTATTAGCAAAATTATTTTGAGCAGGACTGGGTATGTTCCCCAGATAATCTACCTGCTCGGCAGCAGCAGCATTCTCATTTTCTTATACCTTAGCGGCGGAGGAAGCAGTCATCTCTGAAATCTTCTTGTTCAGCATTTCCACTTGCAGCGCCAGTTGCGAAACCGAGTCCACTTCATAGATACCTGTAGGTTTAGATGGGCGAGTACTTGACCAATTCCACTGTTAAGTGTTCATCGTCATGTCCTCGATAAGCTCAAGAGCGGCTTCCGGAGTTTTGCGGCCCAAAGAACCAGCAGAAGCGGCATCTATCATTTGCTTAGTTTCTTGATTTAGCCCATTATAAAATGTCTGAACCTGTAACTATACAGACAGAGCATGATGAGGGCATCTTCTAAAAAGTTCTTTGAACCTCTCCCAAGTGTCATAGAGGGTCTCAGAAGCAATTTGAGAGTACGAAGTTATATCATTTCTTAGCTTAGCAGTTTTGGCGGGGGAGAAATAACAAGAGAGAAAATTTTCAGTTAAAATGTTCGAAGTAGTGATTGATCCTCTTGGAAGAGAACTCAACCACTGTTTGGCTTTAGTTCTTAAGGAGAAGGGGAAGAGACTTCGCCTTATAGCATCGTCTGAGACACCATTTATTTTGAAGGTGTCACAGATTTCAAGAAAATTGGCAATATGCAAGTTCGGATCTTCATCTTGTAATCCGTCGAACTATACATATTGCTGCACCATTTGTATGATGCTAGGCTTAAGCTCGAAGTTATTGTTCGCAATTGCAGGTCGAACAATACTTGTTTCAGTCCCCCTCCAGGTTGGGTCGAGCATAATCGGACATGGTCCTTTGCTGAGCAATTCCTTAGTTGGGATCTCCCATTTCAGAATTAAAATTACAATCACCGTCGGAATCCTCAACCGCTATTTGGGAAGTGGAACCTCTGAATCGCAAGTTTCTCCGAAATGAGCGTTCGATTTCTGGGTCCAAGTCTACAAGTAGCGACGGATTCGTGCGGGTCATGCACTAAGAAAATTAGAAGGAGAATGGAGGAAAGAAAAGGAGAAGAATGGAAATAATAATTTTTTGATTTTTTTGCAGAAGTAATAGCTTAAGCGCTTTCTTAATATTGACGAAAAAAAAGTATCCCTAACAACAACGGCGCCAAAAACTTGATGGGCTAAAACCCGAACAGGCAAGTGTACCTGTCGAATTGTAGTATCAAGGACGTATTTAAACACGGGGTTGTCAAGTATTGCTTGTAACACCTCCCTGTAATGACCGTATAATATGGGTCCGGCCGGGGCCCCACAACATACGGACGCCACAGCTTTAGTATTATAAGATAATATAACTACCCACACTCAAAACACTTTGCACAACACATCGGAAACACAAGCAAAACTAGAAGTTATCCACTACTACAAGAGTAAGAAGATGGCCTTATGGCCTTACAACACAAGAGAGTCCAAACTCACATAATACAACATTCATGAAAGTGCATAAGCACTCCTAGTCTACCTCGGCATGCAAGCGGAACGGACTACATGAGCATAAAATATACAATGCCATAAATAGTAAAGCTACAGCAAAAGTAACACTTCATGAGGCTTAGGCCTTTCTGGCCGGTGAGATAGCTCCTGCTTGCGATCCTTGCCCTGTAAAATTTATTAGTAACGTGGGTTAGCAAAGGCTGACCTCAAACTGTGTAACCAACACATCTCCTCCGGCCGCCCCTAACGGACCCCGGGGAACCCTGCGACCTGCAAGTTAGCATTTCGTATGCAATATATAAATACAAACCAGAAATGCATTTATAATAGGCTTGGATGTCTCAAACAACATACACATTCTCTACTGGTTGAGCATATAATAAAAAGGGGCCTACTTATGCAACATGAATGCAACACCCGGGCTTCACCCAAGGCACCCTAAAATGTATGCATCTAGCACAACATCACATCATTTGGGTACTCATCATTTCCCCATTGGCATAAAGCCGCAAACATAAAGGGAAACACAATTTCCCCCAATGGCACACAAGCCGCCACATGGAATTCTTACTAAGGCCCCACCCGCTCAAGGTCTTAGACCCGGGCTTGCCTGCAAGCTCTGACGTCTCATGTCAGGATTCCAACAAACACAAACTGACCGATTCTAAGAAGCCTTGCTGGACCCCACCCGCTCATGGCCTCATTGCCCGGGCTTGCCCCAAGCTTGGCATTCTCGTTAGTCTCATAGAAGGGGACTAGTCTTGCCGGGACACTCTCCACACATGACGTACACGTCACGGGATAGCCAGCCGACCACGGAGACACAGCCACGCCTTGGCACATCACAAACCAAGTCAATTCCACCATAGTCCCTCATTTGTACTGCAGCGTTTCCGCGCATCAAGGAAACCATCTACTACTCATGCGGAGCTAACCTTGTCCACCAAGGAAACCATCTACCGTCATTGAGGAGCTAACCTTGTCCGGTTCCGGTTGCTGCACGTACTCACTCGAGAAAAGTGGAAAACATCACCACATCACAAACGACATCTTGCCGCAACGGATCTCTACGAATCCCTAAAGCTCGTATGCAACATCACCGAGTCGGACTAACGGTCGCGGCTACGGCTTCACCCACCATGCCTAATCCACCAACGGAGCGGATCTCTAATGCAAAACATGTCGGGGATGGACTCAATCGACCCGGAGGTTCCTCTTGAACCTTGGCGACCCAAACCCCTCTCATTTGAGTGTTTGGTACCCAAAAACTAGAAAAGAAAAGATGCTAAGACACGCATCCTAAAAACCGAGAGGAGAAGTGTCGTTACCTTCTGACTCCTCATCCTAGCCATGGTAAAATAGCGGATGAAAACCTTTGCAATGATCTAGCCTCCAAGGATCTGGACTCAGCTCGCGATTTGGAGCACCGAAGCCTCTCCAACAGCCGGATCTCCACTTCACCTTCCTCCTTACTCTCACTTCTCTCTAGAACTTAGAAAGAGAACCACTCAAAAGAAATGAGGGTTTCTAAGGGTCCAATCCCGAGTATATCCCATCAGGAATAACCCCCATCCGTTGGATCCCAAAATAAAGAAACGAACAGCTTTGGTTAGGGCCTGAAAAGCTAAACCTGGGCCGAACATGGTCTGGCACACGCCCGTGTCCAGGGCCGTGTTCCCCATTCACCGTCAAAACCGACGCGCCTGGAACAACACACGGGCATTCGACACGCCCCTGTTCTGACTGACACGCTCATGTGCCAACTGACACGGCCGTGTGGTCGGCCATGTGCCTCCATCGACACAGCCCCGAAAACAACCCGAGAACTACATGGGTACTGGATACGCCCGTGTCCTTGCCCGTGTCTAACTGACACGGCCTTGGACACTCCCGTGTCCTTGGCCGTGTGCCTGGTCTCAACACCTTGTCGAGCGATGTCTCGACACTTCGTCGAGCGAAGTTCGTCGACTGACTGACACGGCCTTGAACACGCCCGTGTCCTAGGCCGTGTGCCTTGTCTCGACACTTTGTCAAGTGATGTCTCGACACTCCATCGAGCGAAGTTCGTTGACTGACTAACACGGCCTTGGACACTCCCGTGTCCTAGTCCGTGTGCCTTATCTCGACACTTCGTCGAGCGATGTCTCGACACTCCGTCGAGCGAAGTTCGTCGACTGACTGACACGGCCTTGGACACGCCCGTGTCCTAGGCCGTGTGCCTTGTCTCGACACTTCGTCGAGCGAAAATCGTCGACTTCCCGGGCCGATACCCGAAACGCCCTGGGACACGCCCGTGTCCCAGGCCGTGTGCCCCCTGCCAGAAACCAAAATTTCCCAAAAATTAGGCCAGAAATGCTGGTCGTTCCTCTACAAATTTTGGGGCATTACAACTCTCTCCCCCTTAAAATAATTTTGTCCTGAAACTACAAAACAAAGGGAACAAAACTTAAATGGTACCTAAAATGAAGAGTTTTGGATACTCTTCTAGCATGGCTTGTTCTCGTTCCCAAGATTGCTCCTCATGACCGCAGTTGTCCCAACGGACTCTCACGTGTTTAACCTCTTTATTCCGCAACAGCCGAGTCTCCGAATCCTCTATAGCAATTGGACGGACTCACATCCTCAAGTCTTCCTCTATCGGCACCGATGCCGGATCAATCACTACACTAGCCTCCACCAAGGCTTTCCTCAAGACAGAGACATAGAAGACGTCATGTAATCCACTCAGCTCCACGGACAACGCCATCCGATAGGCTGCTTCTCCCATCCGTTCAACAACTTCAAAAGGCCCCAAAAACCTTGGACTCAACTTCTTGAGTCGGCGAATCCATGAGACGCCTTTGAACTGCTTGATCTTCAAATAGACCCAATCACCTACCACAAACTCCAACTTCCTGTGACGAGCATTAAAGTATTTTGCTTGCCGGTCTTACGCCACCTTCATACACTCTTGAATGGTCCGTACCAACTCACAAGCGTCAACTACCACCTCTTTTCCCAAGATTTTGGTGTCTCCTGCCTCTGTCCAAGACATCGGTGTTCGACACCGTCTCCCATACAATGCTTCGTATGACGCCATTTTTATACTTGCTTGATAACTGTTATTGTACGTGAATTCCACCATAAAAAGGTGATCTTCCCACTTCTTGCCGAAGTCAAGAACGCACATTCTCAGCATATCCTCCATAGTACGGTTCGTTCTTACGGTTTGCCCGTCAGTTTGAGGATGGAACGTCGTACTGAACTTTAGCTTTGTGCCCAAACTCTTCTGAACCAATCTCCAGTCCTTGGACGTAAACCGTCCATCTCGATCGCTGACTATGCTCTTAGGAATTACGTGCAGTCGCATAATGTTGCGAACATACAACTCCACCAACTTCTCCACGCTATCCTCCTTCCGATTTGGGATGAAGTGAGCCACCTTGGTTAGGCGATCCACGATCACCCAAATAGCATCATTACCCTGCTGCGATCTAGGCAAACCAAGTACAAAATCCATGGAGATGTCATCAAATTTCCACTCAGGGATTGGAAGGGGCTTCAGGAACCCGCCCGGCTCTGACACTCGGCCTTCACCAAGGCGCAAGTTTGGCAACGATTCACATACAAAGCTACGTCCCGCTTCAGCCACAGCCACCAAAAGGATTTCTTCATATCCAAGTACATCTTTGTACTGCTCGGGTGAATGGAGTATTTTGTGAAGTGAGCCTCAAACATCAACTCCTCACGGAGTTTGCCGAACTGCGGTACATAAACCCTTTCGTACTTCCTTAGAATCCCATCATTCATCTCTCAGGCGCTGCTCTCGCCCTTTTGAGCCTCCAACACATATAGTTGAAACTCCACATCCAACCGAGTCACTTCCCGAATGCGATCGGACAAGTCATTTTGTACTTCAATCCAGTTCAACCGAGCCACGCTGGACTCACCTCTCGCAACACATTCCAAACCAAGGGACTCCCATTCCCGTACCAACCGCTCATCATGAGCTTCGATCCAATTTCCTTGCCCCAGGTACTTTCTACTCAAAGCTTCCGCCACCACATTGGCTTTACCTGGCGTATACTGAATCGCCACTTCGTAGTCTCCAAGAAACTCAACCCACCTGCATTGCCGCATGTTCAAGTCCTTTTGATCCAAGAGATACTTCAGGTTTTTATGATCCATGAAGATCTCCACCTTTGCACCGTACATATAATGTCGCCATATTTTCAACGCAAAAATTACCGCCGCCAACTCCAAGTCATGGACGGGGTAATTCTTCTCATGAGGCTTCAGCTGCCTAGACCCAAAAGCTATCACTTTGCCATGTTGCACCAACACGCAACCCAAACCGCATCCTGATGCGTCACTAAAGATCTGAAATCCCTCGGTCTCTTGCGGTGGACTTAGGATTGGAGCCATCATAAGCCTCTCCTTCGGTGCCTCGAATGCTTGACTGACACTCTTGAGTCCACACAAACTTATGATCTTTACGAGTGAGTGAGGTGAGGGGTAGAGCTATCCGCGAAAAATTCTCCACAAATCTCCTATAATACCCGGCTAGTCCAAGAAAACTTCGGACTTCCGCCACGGTTCTCAAAATCGGCCAATCTCTGATGGCTTCCACTTTTGTTGGATCCACTGCCACCCCTTCCCCACTAATCACGTGGCCCAAAAATGTCACCTTCTCTAACCAGAACTCGCATTTTGAGAACTTTGCATACAACTGATTCTCCCTCAACACTTGAAAGACCACTCTCAAGTGGGTCTCATGCTCCACTTCCGATTTGGAATACACCAAGATGTCATCGATGAAGACAACCACAAAAGAATCCAAGTACTCCCGAAATACCCGATTCATAAGATCCATGAACACAGATGGCGCGTTCGTCAGCCCGAAAGGCATCACCGTAAACTCAAAGTGTTTGTACCTTGTACCAAATGGAGTCTTGGGTATGTCCTCGTTCCGAATTCGCAGCTGATAATAACCTGACTTCAAGTTCAATTTCGAATACACCACTGACCCCACCAATTGGTCGAACAAGTCGTCTATCCGAGGAATCAGATACTTATTCTTGACGGTCAATTTATTCAGCTCTCGGTAGTCTATGCATAGCGCATACTACCGTATTTCTTCTTTACAAACAACACTGGCGCGCTCCACGGTGAAGAACTGGGTCTGATATACCCTTGCTCCAACAGTTCCTGTAACTGTACTTTGAGTTCAGCCAACTCCTTTGGTGCCATCCTAAACGGAGGACGTGACACCAGCCTAGCCTCCAGCACTAACTCAATCGAGAAGTCGATCTACTGCCGAGGAGGCGCTCCAGGAAGTTCATCCGAAAACACATCCTTGAACTCTTCCACTACGAGCACTTCCTCCATAGATAACTGGGAGAGATAAACCTCCAATAATGCTACAAGCGCTACTCCACCCTGGTTAACCACACGCATCAATTGCATGACCGAAATCAGGGAATAGGCTACTCCACAAAGGCCCTCAAATTTGACTTCTGCCTGCCCCTTGCTCCTTAGGGTCACTACCTTAGATAGGCATTCAATACTGGCGCGCTGCTCTGCAAGCCAGTCCATGCCCAAAATGACATCGAACTCCACCAATGGTAAAATTGCTGCTACCAAAACGAAGTCAGCTCCGTCCAGCTCCCAACAGATGCGCCCTTTGGCCCCGGTGGTCATGGATGACCCATAGGGCATGCGCACTTTCAGCTCTGCGCCCAACGAGAAAGACTCAACTCCTATTCTCTGGATGAAGCTCTCCGCGAGAAAGGAGTGCGATGCTCCCGTATCAAACAATACCCTAGCGGGATATCCGGAAACTAAAACGAAGCCTACAACACAGACATCACACATAAAAGTCTAAAGGTATGAAGCACAAAATTTAAACTTAAATTTCCTCATACCTGTCACCACATCGGTTTGGCGGATCGCTTCCTGCTGTCCAAGGTTGTAGGCCCTAGGTTGCACCGGTTGGAACCGAGAAGCGCTAGACTCCGCCATCATCCCTTTCTCTGCGGCACTAGGGCCAGAGCGCACAGTCTGCTCCTGCCTTGCCTCTTGCTCCGCTCCTCCTTGAGGACAAACCCGAGCTATGTGCCCCACCTTACCGTAGTTGTAGCACGTCGGCTGTCCCCTAGAGTGAGAACCTCCAGGCGTCCACTTCCTCTTCTCACCGGATCTGGAACAGTGAGCCTTTTTCCTCCACCTACGCCCTTCAGACTTTCCCTGGGATTGGGGAGGCTTCCCTTCCCCTTGCTTGGGAGTGAAACCCTTACGACGTTGGGTTCGCTCCAGATCACTTTCCAATATCCTGGCAGCCTCCACTAGCTCATTAAAACTAGCACTCTTCATGAAAATGAGGGGTTGCCTCAGATTCTCCCTTAGCCCCTTGTAGAAGAGGTTATCTCTCTCTACATCATCTGCCATCATCGTTCCCGCGTAACGACCGAAATGGGTGAACTCCTACACGTGCTCGTCCATCGTCTTGTCCCGCTGCATTAAGTGTAGAAACTGCCTCTGAAGTGTCAACCGTGTAGAAACGGGAATGTACCTCTTTAGAAAAGCATCCCCAAACTCCTCCATTGACGGGGTGCGCCCAGGGAACTTGCGGCCGCTGTGGCTCACCCACCACAACTTGGCGTCTCCTTCCAACATGAACGCTGCATACTCAGATTTCTTTTCTTTCGGCGTCTCTGCTGCCCTCAAAAGCTCTTGAATTCGAACCCACCAATCCTCTGCATCCGTTGGCGTACCAACTCCCTTGAATGATGGGGGATGGAAGCTCAGGAAATACTTCATGTGTCGGTATCCATGTCCGACAACCACCCTTTCCGCCAAAGGCTCCACTCGCCTGGCTTCTCCGCCTGGCACGGCCGTCGCCGTGTCCACTGTAGTAGGGGTTGCTACCTGAGCTGCCGCTGCAGCTTGGGCTGACACCATCGCTTCTGCAAGCATGCGGCAGAAGTCGCCCGGGTTTACAACCGTGCCCAAAAGACCTGGAGCAGTGGCACTGCTCGCCGAGGAGTTCTTCTCTTGCTCTCAACGTACCCGCCTCGTTGCTTGTACTCTTCAAGAAAACAAGAAACAAGGGATCAGTCTCTAATCTCAAGACTTAAACATAAGGACACTTATGGTCCCGCGTTACTCTTATGTGGATAACTTCTCTACGCATTGACCTTGAATCTAACCAGGCACTGATGCCAAATTGTAACACCTTCCCTGTAATGACCATATAATATGGGTCCGGCCGGGGCCCCACAACATACTGACGCCACAGCTTTAGTATTATAAGATGATATAACTACCCACACTCAAAACACTTTGCACAACACAGCGGAAACACAAGTAAGACTAGAAGTTATCAACTACTACAAGAGTAAGAAGATAGCCTTATGGCCTTACAACACAAGAGAGTCCAAACTCACATAATACAACATTCATGAAAGTGCATAAGCACTCCTAGTCTACCTCGGCATGCAAGCCGGACTACATGAGCATAAAACATACAATACCATAAATAGTAAAGCTACAACAAAAGTAACACTTCATGAGGCTTAGGCCTTTCTGGCCAGTGAGCTAGCTCCTGCTTGCGATCCTTGCCCTATAAAATTTATTAGTAACGTGGGTCAGCAACGGCTGACCTCAAACTGTGTAACCAACACATCTCCTCCAGGCCGCCCCTAACGGACCCCGGGGAACCCTCCAACCTGCAAGTCAGCACTTCGTATACAATATATAAATACAAACCAGAAATGCATTTATAACAGGCTTGGATGTCTCAAACAGCATACACGTTCTCTACTGGTTGAGCATATAATAAAAAGGGGCCTACTTATGCAACATGAATGCAACACCCGAGCTTCACCCAAGACATCCTAAAACGTATGCATCTAGCACAACATCACATCATTTGGGTACTCATCATTTCCCCATTGGCATAAAGCCGCAAACACAAAGGGAAACACAATTTCCACCAACGGCACACAAGCCACCACATGGAATTCTTACTAAGGCCCACCCACTCAAGGTCTTAGACCTGGCTTGCCTCCAAGCTCTGACATCTCATGTCAGGATTCCAACAAACACAAACTGACCGATTCTAAGAAGCCTTGCTGGACCCCACCCGCTCATGGCCTCATTGCCCGGGCTTGCCCCCAAGCTTGGCATTCTCGTCAGTCTCATAGAAGGGGACTAGTCTCGCCGGGACACTCTCCACACATGACGTACATGTCACGGGATAGCCAGCCGACCATGGAGACACAGCCACGCCTTGGCAAACCACAAACCAAGACAATTCCACCCTAGTCCCTCATTTGTACTGCAGCATTTCCGCGCACCAAAGAAACCATCTACTACTCATGCGGAGCTAACATTGTCCACCAAGGAAACCATCTACCGCCATTGAGGAGCTAACCTTGTCCGGTTCCGGCTACACGTACTCACTCGATAAAAAGGGGAAAACATCACCACATCACAAACGACATCTTGCCGCAACGGATCTCTACGAATCCCTAAAGCTCGTATGCAACATCACCGAGTCGGACTAACGGTCGCGGCTACGGCTTCACCCACCATGCCTAATCCACCAACGGAGAGGATCTCTAATGCAAAACATATCGGGGACGGACTCAATCGACCCGGAGATTCCTCTTGAACCTTGGTCACCCAAACCCCTCTCATTTGAGTGTTTGGTGCCCAAAAACTAGAAAAGAAAAGATGCTAAGACACGCATCCTAAAAACCGAGAGGAGAAGTGTCGTTACCTTCCGACTCCTCTTCCTAGCCATGGTAAAATAGCTGGATGAAAAAATTTGCAATGATCAAGCCTCCAAGGATCTGGACTCGGCTCGCGATTTGGAGCACCGAAGCCTCTCCAATAGCCGGATCTCCACTTCACCTTCCTCCTTGCTCTCACTTCTCTCTAGAACTTAGAAAGAGAACCACTCAAAAGAAATGAGGGTTTCTAAGGGTCCAATCCAGAGTATATCCCATCAGGAATAACCCCCAGCCATTGGATCCCAAAATAAAGAAACGAACGGCTTTGATTCGGGCCTGAAAAGCTAAACCTGGGCCGAACACGGCTTGGCACACGCCCGTGTCCAGGGCCGTGTTCCCCATTCGCCGTCAAAACCGACGCGCTTGGAACAACACACGGGCATTCGATATGCCCGTGTTCTGACTGACACGCCCGTGTTCCAACTGACATGGCTGTGTGGTCGGTCATGTGCCTCCATCGACACAGCCCAGAAAACAACCTGAGAACTACACGGGTACTGGACACGCCCGTGTCCTTGCCCGTGTCTACCTGACACGGCATTGGACATGCCCGTGTCCTTGGCCGTGTGCCTTGTCTCGACACCTCGTCGAGCGATGTATCGACACTTCGTCGTGCGAAGTTCGTCGACTGACTGACACGGCCTTGGACACGCCCGTGTCCTGGGCTGTGAGCCTTGACACGGCTTGGACATGCCCGTGTCCTAGGCCGTGTGCCTTGTCTCGACACTTCATCGAGCGATGTCTTAACACTCTGTCGAGCGAAGTTCATCGACTGACTGACACGGCCTTGGACACGCCCGTGTCCTAGGCCGTGTGACTTGTCTCGACACTTCGTCGAGCGAAAATCGTCGACTTCCCGGGCCGATACTCGACACGGGCTCGACAAGCCCTGGGACACGCCCGTGTCCCAGGCCGTGTGCCCCTTGCCAGAAACCAAAATTTCCCAAAAATTAGGCCAGAAACGCTGGTCGTTCCTCTACAAATTTTGGGGCGTTACACTGCTACTCACGCTTGAACTATTATCCTACCGAAAGAAAGTGGGTTTTGAGAATTTTTTAAAATTAAAATGAAACGAAATTTAAAACAAAACTATGGATTAAAAGATAGCACTTGATCGATGATTCACCATGAAAAGAGATAGGAGAAATAAAAAAATAATTTTATAATTGCGACTTAACTCGACCGTGACGGATCCGAAAATAAGACAAAATCTCGCTAGAGCATTAAGTCTCCTAACTTATAAATGCTTTGATCGAAATCTCTTTACAGATCAAAGAGGCCTAAAGTTGCATTATCGAGGCGATCTGCACTATTGGATTTGACTCCAATCCGGAGGATTTACGTCGTCCTATCTCTAGGATTGCGTGCAACTCCTTCATTCTTTGAGTGATCTTTCAAATCAACGAGTCTCTCGACTACTATGAAATGAGATGAAAGGCCTACTACCGTATACCGGAAATACAGAGTCGGCTCAAAATAAATCAAAGAGGGATCGAGCGAAAGTTAGCAAAAATAAAATTACGAAGTAAAAAGAATTCCTATCTCAAATCATGGATCCTAATGATCAAATGCTAAAAGAATATTAGCTACGCATGGTTAAGAAAGAAAGCACGAAAAGATAAAAGAAATTCATTTTCATTGAGATATAAAAAGGTGTACAAGAATAATGAAAGAGACACGATTATGCTAATAAAAGAAATTACAATAACAAGAAAAAAGAAATCTACTTAGCAACAAGGAAAAAAAACTTGCACTTGAACTAGCTATCTCACTTGCTCTCTTTCCAATCCAACTTCTAAAGCATGAGACCATGGTGCCTTTTATAGATGAGGAGGGAAGATTCTAGATGGGAATAAATTGAAAATGGCAAGGGGGTGGCCGGCTATGTGTAGGGTGAGGGGGAATGCATTTCATTTAATGAGGGGGAAGAAAGAGGTGGAGTTCAATGCATGGTGGCAAGGTGCATGCATGGAGAAATTAATGAAAGAGAGAGAGAGGAAATGAATGTAGAATAAAAGAAGAAATAAAAGATGAGGAAAGAGTGTGGCCGGCCATGGGAAGTGGGGGACTCATGCATGTGGAAATTAATGATGAGGGGAGAGAGAGGGCATGGGGTGGCCGGCCATGCATGAATGGGGAGAGAAATATGGAAATAAATTGATGAAAAAGGGGAGGGAACCGGTCATGCATTAAATGGGGAGCCATGCAAAGGTGGTTGGATGCATGGGCTCGGTTTTGGGCTTGAAGAGGAGCTCGGGCTGCTTGCATCTTTGAAGTGGGCTGCATTATTGAAGTAGATGGGTGGTCGGGCTGCTTGCTTGAAGTGGGCTGCATGCATGTTGGACTTGAGCTCGGGTAGGGGCTGCACCAACACATCAAGGGCTGCATCATGGAGGGCCGGTTTGGATCAATGAAGGAGGGGTCGGGCTGCACCAATGAAGAAGGGCTGCATCTTGAAGTGGGGAGGAGGCGACCATGCACTAGTGGGCTGCTCCAATAAAGAGGGCTGCATGAACCTACAAATAACAACACAAAATAAACATTAGAAACAAAATATTTTTCATGAACATAATAATTATAACAAATAAAACTAAACATCACATAATATAATATATATATTAATAAGACTAAACATAGCAACAAACATATTAAACATCAAAACTAAACTAAACATAACACAACATAAAATATAAAACACATAATAAATTTAGAAATTATCATAACATACGAGAAATAAAACAAAACAGACATAAAATAAACAAAATTATAACTAAACTTAGGAATTTAGGTTTATAAACTATACAAAAAACGTTGACTAAAAGTAGTCATCACACCGCCTTACGCAACACCGATACGTGGAACACATCATGTAGCCCACTCAACTCCACCGACAGCTTCAATCTATACGCTGCTTCGCCAATACGCTCCAGGATCTCAAATGGTCCAAGGTATTTCGGACTCAGCTTCTTCAAGCGTCGAACCCGCGAGACACCCTTGAACGTCTTGATTTTCAAGTACACCCAGTCGCCAACACTGAACTCCACGTTCTTATGTTTGGCGTTATAGTACTTTGACTGTCTGTCCTGAGTGATCCTCAACCGTACCTGAATTGTCTGTATCACTGAAGTGGCATCTTCCACTGCTTAACGTTTGTAAAGCTTCGACTCGCCCATCTCCAACCAATACAACGACGTGCGACACTTTCTCCCGTACAAGGCCTTGAAAGGAGTCATTCCAATACTCGCCTAAAAGCTGTTGTTATACGCAAACTCCGCCATGTACAAGTGATCTTCCCACTGCTTTCCAAAATCAAGGACGTACATGCGAAGCATGTCCTCCAACGTCCGGTTGACCCTCTCGGTCTGGCCATCCGTCTGCAGATGAAAGGTTGTGCTGAACTTTAGCTTAGTAACCAACAGACTATGGACCAACCTCCAGTCATTCGACGAGAAGCGTCCATCTTGATGACTAGCAATACTGCGGGGCACACCATGCAACCGTACAATATTCTCTACATAGAGTTTGGGCAACCTTTCTACCGGATCTTCCTTCCTGATCGGGATGAAGTGCGACACCTTTGTCAACCTATCTACGACCACCCAGATGGCGTCGTTTCCCCTCTATGACTTCGGCAAACCATGCACAAAATCCATAGATATGTCGTCAAATTTCTATTCCGGGATAGGCAAGGACTTTAGGAAACCTCCGGGCTTCTGGCACTCCGCCTTCACCAAGGCACAAGTTTGGCACTTGGCCACATAAAGTGCTACATCTTTCTTCAATCCTAGCCACCAAAATAATTTATTCATGTTTCTATATATCTTCGTGCTTCCCGGGTGGATTGAGTACTTGGTATGATGAGCCTCGTACATCAACTCCTCCTGAAGATTATCTGCACTAGGAACGCATAGGCGACCGTCCTTCCTTAGCAACCCATCCTCAATGACAAACTGGGAATTTGACCCATCCAATGATTCATCAAAGATCTGCTTCATGTTGTTATCCTGAATCAAAGCCCGCCGAACTCTATCAGCTAGGTTACACTGCACCTCAGTCCAAAACAGTTTCGCCTCAGTACTAGACTGCTTGTCAACGCAAGATATCTCCAAAGCCTCAAACTCTCGGACCAATCTCTCATTATGTACCGACAACCAGTTGGCCTGTGCAGGAACCTTACGACGCAGCGCATCCACCACTACATTACCTTTCCCTGACACATAATGTATCTTGAAGGTGTAGTCCCCTAGGATTTCCATCCACCTTCGCTGCCTTATGTTCAGATCCTTTTGATCTAACAGGTACTTCAAGCTCTTATGATCGGTGTATATATAGACTTTCACACCGTACAGATAGTGCCTCAACGGCTTTAAATCAAATATCATGGCCGCTAACTCCAAGTCATGGACCGGATAATTTCTCCCATGAGCCTTCAATTGTCATGAACCATAGGCTATCACCCTCCCATGTTATAGCAGAACACAGCCCAAACCACTGCCCGAAGCATCACTATAGATTTCGAACCCTTCGGTTCCACTTGGGGAACATAAAATAGGTGCTGTGGTCAAACGCCTCTTCAACTTTTCAAAAGCCTGTTCGCACTCTGAAGACCACACAAACTTCTGATTCTTCCTAGTCAAAGTTGTGAGTGGTAGCGCTATTCGCGAGAAGTACTCTACGAAGCGCCTGTAGTAGCCAACAAGCCCCAGAAAGCTCTGGACCTTCTCCACTGTAGTCAAAGTAGGCCACTCCCGTATCGCCACTATCTTCGCCGGATCCACAGCTATCCCTTCTCCACTAACAACATGACCAAGGAACGCTATCGAGGATAAACAGAACTCACACTTGGAGAACTTAGCATACAACTGGTTTCTCCTCAACGTCTCCAACAACATGTGCAGGTGATTGTAGTGATCCTCTTCACACTGTGAGGGAACCAGGATATCGTCGATAAATACTATCATAAAACGGTCCAGGTACTCTCTGAACGTCTTGTTCATCAGATCCATAAACACGGATGGCGTATTGGTCAAACCAAATGGCATGACCGTGAACTCATAATGCCCAAACCGCGTACTGAATGTTGTCTTTGGGATGTCACTCTCCCTTATCCTCAATTGGTAGTAACCGAACTTCAGATATAACTTCGAATATACTGTTGACCCAACCAACTGATCAAATAGATCGTCAATTCTCGGGATCAGATACTTATTCTTTTCCGTAAGCTTGTTCAATTCCCGGTAGTCGATACAAAGCCGCAAGCTTCCATCTTTCTTATAGCGAAGACAACCGGTGCGCTCCAAGGCGACGAACTTGGACGCACATAACCTTGCTCCAACAACTCTTGTAGTTGCACCTTTAACTCCGCCATCTCTTTTGGTGCTATCCGATAGGGGGAGCGTGACATCGGTTTGGCACACGGTACTAGCTCAATAGTAAAGTCTATCTCCCGCTGAGGAGGATCTCCTGGGAGATCATCTAGAAACACATCAGGGTACTCGGACACAACTGGATACTGTCCACACTAGGCCTAGGCGTTGAAGCCTACACTAATGTGACAAACAGCTCTGCCCCAGACCAACTGCCTTAATCACCTGAAGGTCCGACATCAAAACTTTCCCTGACCCCTTCATGCCCGCAAACGTAGTCTCTCGTTCAGAATTTAATTCCAACTTAACCTCCTTTCGGTTGCAATAAATGTAAGCTCGCTGCTCCGAGAGCCAGTCCATACCAAAGATGATATCGAACTCTACTAACGGTAGAATCAACGCTCGCAAATCAAACTCCTGATCCCCAATCCGAACCTTAACTACACAGACCTTATCCGCGCTATTGGGATCTATGTGCACATTAACCCAGATTTGATGAAGTCATCCTGGAACTAAGATGAATTAGGTTGTATTTGATGCTTTGTTTGAGTTATATGGTTGCAGGATTCCAATGGGAAGTGTAAACCAATGTCAGTCTACAATGGGTCACCAAATACATGACCATACAATGTAATCCTGAAAGAAATAGTGCCTAATCACCTAAAGGGGGGGTGAATAGGTGAACTTAATCCTTTTAACTTTAAAGGCAGAAACACTGAATTATAAGACCTGTATTTGCAATTCTCTACAGTAATTCAGCACAGATAACACAGCAATCACAGAATTAATCACACACAGAGTACACACAGATTTTTATAGTGGTTCCCCAAGGTCTGGGTACATCCATTTGCCCCCTTCGCCTATCTAGTAGTGTACTAGATTCGGCCTAACTTCTCCACTTCTCCTCAGATCCTCAGATCTTACAACTCAGAACCCCAAACAGGTTCCTACAACTCAGAGTGACCTCACTCCTACAACTCAAGCACAAAGCCCTACCACTCAGTCTTCACCAAGACTTACACTCAGAGAACAAAGTCTCCTACAACTCAGGCACTAGGCCCTACCTCAGTCTTCAACAAGACCTACACTCAGAGAATAGAATCTCCTACACTCAGGCACTAAAGCCCTACCTCAGCTTTATAGTTTATGAAAGTGCAGCTAGATCTGATATACTCTAGAGGGGGGGGGGTGAATAGAGTATATGGTGCTTGAAAACTTTTTACAACAATTGTTGTAATCTGAGTGAGCAGGGAAGTAATTATTAAATCTAATCACAGAACTAAACTAATCACAAAACAATCACAGCCAGAAACAAAAGATAAAGACAAGCAATCCAGATGACACAAGGAGCTATAGTGGTTCCCCTAAACTTGGGTACATCCACTCTTCTACCACCCTAGGTAGGAATCCACTGCAGGATGAGTTGATCAGGTGTCCTGGGCACTAATGAGCTTTTGATAAGGTGCTCAAAAACCAAATCAGATTTTTTGATCAGGTGTCTTGCCACCAATGAGCTTTTGACAAGGTGCTCAAAAACTAAGCTCAAACTTTTGAAGGGAGTTCAAGAAACTCTTTATAGAGATGGGGATGAAAGAGTGATGGAAGTCTTCTCTTTCTCAAAGCAGCTGAGAAGACTATGTGGATTTGATGGTGTCAAAGCTCCCCCTGAGTCCTTGAGATGTTCAGGAAAAGAAGCTTTGTTGTAGGGTGATAGGCCTTCAGAAGTTGATCTCCAGCAAAAGATGATTTCAGCAACAGCTGAAATGTTAGGTGTCTGGAGTCTTGAAAATGTTAGCCTTGAACACTTGAGACAAGAGAGATCAGAAGATTTCAGAAAGTTTGATCTCCTTGGATGTGTGTTATTGAGAGAATTCTTTGAGACAGAGAATATTTTATTCTTGTTCTTCTTGTCTGTGTTCTGAGGATTATTGATGTCTGAGAGAGATTCAAAAATCTTGTCTTTTATTCTCTGGTACTGAATAGAAAAACATCCTCTGTCAAGAATAGTCGTTGGCCTGCATTAATTGCATCCTTAATTGCAATTGTCTTCTGGAGGAAAGTCCAAAGAAACATTCCTTGATAATCCCTTGAAACTTGGTCCAGAAATAAATGAAAACGGCTAGAAAATCTTCTGAATTAATTGCTGAATAACTCCTTAACTGATCTGAATTTGAATCTTGAAAAATCCATGAAGTTATCAGAAAATCGTCGAACTGAGCTCTGCTATCGTCGAACTGAGCTCAGCGAAATGGACTTATACAGCAACAAAATATCGTCGATCTGAGCTCAAAGATCGTCGAACTGAGCTCAGAGATAGAGATCCAATACTGAGTCAAGATCGTCGAACTGAGCTCGCAGATCGTCGAATGGAGTTCGATGATTTGTTGAAGTTGAGCTCAGCGATTGTCGAATGGAGTTCGACGATCTGTTGAAGTTGAGCTAGATGATCGTCGATCGGAGTTCGACGAATCGTCGTGCTGTGCTCGACGATATGACTTAGTCTCAAACTGAAAAATTCTTGGTCTTGAGGGCAGCTTCCAAACCTAGACTTCCAACCCTTAAACTCAATTCTAATTGACCTTTTGAGCTATACATGAGGTCAAACATTGGTTTCCTAAAGACATAGTGATCCTGGCCCAAATTAGTAATAGGGTGTTCCAACAATCTCTCCCTATTTGGGTTAGGATTACTATTTACAGAGTTTGGAAAAAATAAAATAACAACATACAAGCAACAATACAGACAAGCAAAAAGCTGGACATTGCAGAACCACAGATATATATCATCCCAGATAATAATCAGAAATCAGAGTGATTGTCACCTTACATAATCATTTCTTCTCCTTGCTCTTAATGAGTTTGATTTCTCTATTGGGGTTGAGGGCTTCCTTCTTTGATCTTGTGTCATCTGCTGCACCTAAAGAGGTTTGCTGTTTGGGCCTTGGAACTACAGCTTCAGGATGCAGCTCCATGTATCTATCAGAATCAAAGAATTTGCTTGAACCATATCTTTCCAACTCTTTCTTTCTCTATTCAGATAATGTAGTGATGTTGGAGGAGTCTTTGCCTTGCTCTCTAGCTTTCTTAATATGATCCAGTGCAGCAAGCTCTTTCATCCTTGCAGTCCAAGCAGTTGGATTGTTTTCAGGATCTTCAAATGACACTGGTGGCTCATATATATTTGATGGATTATCCCGAGGAGGCCTAGATGAAACTACTTCCTTCAGTTTTTAGGGAAAAGGACCAGAGGTTGTGTCAGATGAGATTTGTCCTTCCCTGGAGTAGGGATGTTGCCTTGAATATCCTTTAGAATAAACCTGGAATTCTCTTTGATTTCCTCTATAATTTCCTCTTCTGGATTGAGAGCCCCTAGACTGGCTTCCCCTATGATAGGATCTTGCATATGGCTGATAGGGAGTTTGACTTCTAGCAGAGGGTTGAGCAGCTGAACTTCCTCCTGCACCTGCATCCGGAGGAGGTGGTGGAGGAGGATGAGGATGTTGAAATTGAGAAGATCCTTTTTCATATTTCCTTTTCTTCTTCATTGCTTTGAGTTGATTCTTTGAGTACTGCATCCAGTGCTCAGTTATGGGGCAATTATGAAGAATATAATATGGTATGTCATTGTTGTCCTTGACCTTGGCTGGAGGTACTCTCTTCATGGCTTTGCTCCTTGCCTTTCTCTTTCTGGCAATGGTAGCAGAAGAATCATCAAAATCTGTCTTGAACTCATCACTTTCTGAACTTTGATCATCATAAAGAGCATCAATCCTTTTCATCAAATCTTTCTTGAGCTGGGTTGAAGCAGATGAGGCAGCAGAGGTTGGAGTAGCAACAGATACAACACTTGTAGCAGTTGTAGTTGAAGCAGAAGCAAAGGTTGAAGCAGCAGTAACAGCAGTAGATACTGAAGTTGTGGCAGTAGTAATAACAGCAGTTGGTGCAGCAATAGTTTCACATTCAGAAACAGCAATATCAGCAGCAGGAATATCATCAAAAAACACATTAGGCTCAAAATCATGTGCCTCTGTCATAAGGATATCAACAAAAACTGGAACAACAGTAGCAGCAGCACTGACAGCACTAATAGCAACAGATATATCAACACTATCTTCAGCAGGAGGGACAGCAGCATCAGAAACAGCAACCATGCTTTCAGCAGGAGTAGCAGCAACATAAACTGAGTTAACAAAGGAAGTTATGATGCTGGGGTCACAACAAGAGAAGGGCACAAGGCCTTGGAGAGGTCCTCTGGGGGCTGCAGAGCAACTGTCTCTGGAAGACAACTAAGGTAGGCTGAATCAAATGCTGACAGCAGATACCTGAGGTCTATTGAAAAGACTGCAACAGGAGGTGGAACTGGATCTTGAAGAACAGCAGCAGCAGCAACAACAAAAGCTGAAGAAACAGCAGACACAGCAGGCAGGCTCACTTCATAGGTCATCTCCCCTGCCTAGATTCAGACAAGGCTGGATCAAGGCACAATGCTGAAGGGGCTTCCTGAGGGAATAAGAAGGAGAGCCTGGAAGAAAGAGTTGCCACTGACTGGAGTAATGGAGCCAAGGAGGTCTCCAAGAGAAGAGATAGCCTGGGGGCTAGCAATTTATAAATCCTGTCAGCAAGGGCTGGAAGATCTACTTGCTCAGTAGTGACTGGAGCAGAGGTAGAGGATGGAGGTGTAGCTGTTTATGATGATAGTGGAGAGCTAGTGTATTGGGGAAGAGATGGTTGAGGTATGGGTAAAGTGGTGATGGAGGACAGTGGGATGGAGAAAGATGGTGTGAAGATGGGTTGATCAATGATCTCTTGCAGAAGGTCTTGATAAGAGGTTGAAGATGAGGGCAGCTCAGGAGGAGAGGAGGGTGAGTCATCCATGAAGGAATCATCAATAAGGTTGAATGAGGGAATGGAGGTTGATAAAGTGGCAATATCTAGTTGAGGGTAGGAGTATAATGGATGGAATTGTTCTTCTGTTGTTGGTAGAGTAGGGATTGGAGATGGTATAGATGTTGGAGAAGGGCTGGAGATGATGATGGTGGATGAAGTTTGAATGGTGGATGGAATTGGAAGAGATGGAATGGGAGGAGGAGGAGGAGAGGCAGCAGCAGGCAGGTCATCTGCAGGGGTAGAGACCTGAGGGGAAGTGACTATGGCAGTCCTGGTGCCTGAAGGTGTGCTGGAAGAGGGACTGTTGGGCTTGGTGATCTGCCTGTCCCATTTATCAAAAAGGGCACAAGACAGTCTCTTGGAAGCATTTATGTGTATCCCAGAAGATACTAGCAATGCAGGGCACCTGTTCTGCAGAAAAAACGCCTAAAATTCTCCCAAAATTCACAAAACTCTTATTGATTTTCTTTTTGATTAGGTCAAAGAAGACCTCTCCCCAGTTCAGATTCTTCTTGTCCACTATGGCTCCCATTAAGCAGAGCTGATACCTAGAAATGGTATCATGGGCAGAGTGCTTAGCCAATAGGACCTTCCCAACAACATCAGCCAGGAATCTATATTCCACAGACAGATTCTTCTTCAGCAGCTTGCTAGGGTTAGCCTCAGAATGACCCATTCTTGCAAGCAAATCAACATATTCTTCTCCAGATAAATCAGTAGAGTCTCCACCAGTACTTAACTCAAAAACTTCTGTCAGAATTCCTGGGGTCAAGGGTACCTGGGTGCCAGAGATTGATCCAATAATGGTGTTTTGATCCTGATTGTGGGCAGTGTAGACCCACTCTTTAATTTCATCAATAGCAAGTTTAATCCTGGTGGTCATGATTGTAGCAAGTTTCTGCTCTTTGAACAACTCCAAGATGTCCTGGAAAACCTGATCTGTCGTTCTGAAGGACTCCATGTCAATGTCAAAGCCGGCATCAAATTTCATGGCGGCGAGAACAACAACAGAAATGGCCATGGTTAGCTGCAAAGAATCAACAAACAAAACGACCAAGTGCAGAAATGTTTGGAGGGAAAGAAAGTTTTTGCAGAGAAACCGAAAGCGCAAAAGGAGAACGACGGTGAAAATGAATTTTATATTAGGGTTTGACGCAGAATTGGAAAGATCGTTGAACTCAGTTCGACGATCGGGGCTTCTAAAGGAAACTGAAGAGTCTTCAATATCGTCGATCTCCGTTCAACGATATTGGAGAGCGTCGAGCTCTGTTCGACGATCGTTCAGAGAACAAAATCGTCGAGCGCCATTCGAAGATCGCTGACCGGAAGAGATAGTTCATACTATCTGAGAAACGCTGAACTCAGGTCGACGATTTCAGAAATCGTCGATCTCCGTTCTACGATCTGGGGGAAAATTGTCGAGCGCAGTTCAGAGACTAGAAAAACTCTAGACACTAAGGAAAAATCAAGATGTTTGTCTGGTCTTGGTCAATTTTTAAACTTTTAAAATCTTGGATATTATTTAAGACTTCCTTCATCTAACATTCCTAACTGATTTAGGAAGAAGGTGTGTTTCTTTTCATCCAAGGGCTTGGTGAAAATATCTCCGCTTTGTAAATCAGTAGGGATATATTGCAGTTCAATTTTATTCTTTTCAACATTATCCCTTAAGAAGTGATGCCTAATCTCTATGTGTTTTGTCCTACTATGGAGGACTGGATTTTGAGCTATAGAAATAGCACTGGTGTTATCACAAAAGATTTTAGACTTCTCTAAGTTGTAGCCATAGTCTAGGAGTTGGTTTTGAATCCACAAGATTTGTGAACAACAACTGCCTGCAGCCATATATTCAGCTTCAGCAGTTGAAGTTGACACAGAAGTTTGTTTCTTACAAAACCAAGAGACAAATCTGTCACCAAGGAACTGACAAGTTCCACTGGTGCTTTTCCTGTCAATTCTGCATCCAGCATAATCAGCATCAGAAAATCCAGTTAAATCAAATGTTGAATCTTTTGGATACCAGAGAGCTAGATTTGGACAACTTTTAACATACCTGAGAATCCTCTTTACTAGTGTTAGGTGTGACTCTCTAGGGCTTACCTGGAACCTAGCACATATGCATGTAGCAAACATTATATCTGGTCTACTGGCTGTAAGGTACAGTAAAAAGCCAATCATTGCTCTATATGTTGTCTGATCAACAGGTTTCCCATATTCATTAGCATCCAATACATCATTAGTAGGCATAGGTGTTTTCATACAAGATGCTTCAGACATGCCAAATTTCTTAACCAATTCATTTGCATACTTGGTTTGAGAAATAAAGATGCCTTCAGCATGCTGTTTGACTTGCAATCCTAGGAAGAAGGATAGCTCACCCATGCTACTCATTTCAAATTTATAATGCATTAGGTTGGAAAACCTTCTGCACAATTTTGAGTCAGTAGAACCAAAAATAATATCGTCTACATAAATCTGTACTAGTAGGGTATGAGACTTATGGGTTCTAATGAAAAGAGTTTGATCTACTCTATGCCTTATAAATCTATTTTCCAAAAGGAAGCATGCTAGGGTCTCATACCATGCTCTAGGAGCTTGCTTGAGACCATATAATGCTTTGTTCAACTTAAAAACATAATCAGGATAAGTTGGAGAGATAAAACCTGGGGGTTGTCTGACATATACTTCTTCTTTGATGTCTCCATTTAGAAATGCACTTTTGACATCCATCTGATATACCTTGAAGCCTTTATGTGCTGCATAAGCTAAAAATATTCTGATGGCTTCCAATCTTGCAACTGGTGCAAAAGTCTGGTCATAGTCTATTCCTTCTTCTTGAGAATATCCCTGAGCAACTAGCCTTGCCTTGTTCCTTAGAATTACTCCTTGATCATCCAGTTTGTTTCTGAACACCCACTTTGTTCCAACAATGGAGTGATCCTTAGGATTTGGCACTAGTTCCCACATTTTGTTCCTTTCAAATTGATGCAACTCTTCTTGTATTGCAATGATCCAGTGTGGATCTTGCTCTGCATCTTGAATGGACTGAGGTTCAATTTGAGATAGGAAGCAGGTGTGCAACAGGTTTTGGTTGACCTGATTTCTGGTTTGCACACCAGCTGAGATGTCTCCAATTATTTGGGAAATTGGATGGTCTCTTGATGTTACTAAATCAACAGGGGGTGTTGATTGTTCACCAACCTGTGTTGTTGTTTCCTCTTGTGGTACAACAACTGGCTCTTCAGGTTATTCTTCAATATGTTGAATAATTTCTTCATCTTCACTGCTTTCATCCTTTTGAGTAACCTGTAACTTGTTCAAGTCTTCAACAAGAGAGTGTTTCTGCAGAGGTTCTATGGTAGAAGAGATCTTCTCCTTGAAAGACATGTTAGATTCATCAAATGATATATGAACAGATTCCTCAATTTTTAGAGATGATTTATTATAAACCCTATAAGCCTTGCTGATCATGGAGTATCCCAGAAACACTCCTTCATCAGCTTTAGCTTGAAATTTTGCTAAATATTTCTTGTCATTATTATGTATGTAGCAAATACAACCAAAAACTCTAAAATAATCAACTTTAGGTTTCTTCCCTTTGAGTAATTCATATGGAGTTTTTCCCTTTAGTTTATGTATCAAACTTCTATTCAGCACATAGTTGGAGGTGTTTACTGCCTCTGCCCAAAAGGATAGAGGAAGGTGAGCATCTGACAACAATGTAGTGGCAAATTCAATAAGGGTTCTATTTTTCCTTTCAGCTACCCCATTTTGTTGAGGAGTTCTAGGAGCTGAGAAAGTATGTCTGATCCCTTCACTCTGACAGAACTCTTGCATAAGAAGAGAATCAAACTCTATCCCATGATCACTTCTGATCAGGGCAATGTGAGTATTGAACTCAATCTGTATACATTTGAGAAACTCTGTCAAACACTTAAAGTTATCAGACTTCTTCCTTAGAAAGAACACCCAAGTGAATCTAGAGAAGTCATCTACAACTACTAAAGTGTAAGATTTCCCTCCTAGGCTTTGTACTGTGATGGGTCCAAAAAGATCCATTTGTAACAGATACAATATCCTAGGTGAATCACTCTTATTAAGTGACTTAAAACTGTTTTTAGTTTGCTTGCCTAATTGACAAGCCCTGCAGAGTCCTTCCTTCTTGTAGGGGCCAGAAGGTAGTCCTCTAACAAGGTTGTCCTTGGATAGCCTAGCAATGGTTCTAAGGTTTAGGTGTCCTAGTCTCTTATGCCATAAAATATTTGGTCTACAAATAGAATTGAACAGGCAAATATCTACAGCTGTTGAAAGAAAATCTACTAGATAGATGTTACCTTTCCTTTTACCAGTCAACACAGTTGTGTTGTCCTCTGACTTGATTTTGCATAATACTTTGCTGAAGGTCACCTGGTAGCCTTCATCACACAACTGACTGATGCTTATTAAGTTGTGCTTCAGTCCTTCCACATAAGCTACCTTCTTGAATGTTACTGATCCAATCTGGACTGCACCATATCCTTTGGTTTGTCCAAAGTTTGAATCACCAAAGATAACTTTGGGTCAAAGCTTGGCTCTAAAGGATGTGAGGTTGTCCTTGTTTCCTGTCATGTGCTTAGAGCACCCACTATCCAAGTACCATTGCTGGTTAGATGTTGGATAGGTCTTCTCCTGCACATAAGATAATTCATTTTTTTGACCCAGTTTACCTTGGGCCTAGGTTGATAACCTTTAAACTCTGAAATAAAAGACATCCTAGGTTGACTCTTATAACCTTCAGGATGATATCTCCTTGGAGGTATAATCCATTTAGTATAAGTGTTAAAGATTTGGGATGAAGGACCCTTAGGATTGGATTTTGATTTGCCCTTGAAAGAATTTCCAGAGCTCTGACCTCTGTTCGACGATCGTGGAGCTGCGTTCGACGATCTTGGGTCAGATCGTCGAGCTCCGTTCGACGGTCGACTATGACAGAGTTCAAGAACTTGAGATCGTCGACCTGAGTTTGACGATTTTGCCTGAGATCGTCGATCTGCGTTCGGTGATCGTCGATCTCTGTTCGACGATTTCTGCTGGGACTTAGTTTTCTTGGGCAGATCAGAATTTTTCCTAGCTACCTCTACAACTCCCTTTCCTTTATCAGAAATGAACTTGATTGGAGTTGTTAGAACTATGGGTTGGCTGGATGAAGCACCCAAGCCCAGTGTACTATTAAATCTGGAGTTCACTGTTCTTGTGATGTCCATCAGCTTGATACTTCTCCCATTAAGGGATTCTTCAAGCTTCTTGGCCTCAGATAGCTCACCTTTCAGTAAAGCTATCTGCTCCCTACAGCACTCCAACTCATGAGAGAGTTTGAGGTTTTTTGACTTTAAGGTATTATGTTCAGATAAATGATGTCTGAGAGAGATAATTTCTTTCTCAGATTTTAGCAGGTCTAAACATAATGCTTTAAACTCAGATTTAAAGTCCTCTGAATTAAAATCAAAAGAAGTAATTACCTGATCTTCTTCAGGTTGAGTCTCTGAATCTGACTCTGACTCTTCTTCATCTGAATTATGTTGAGAGGCATTGATTGCCATCATGCAGAACTCTTTCTCTTCTGCATCATCTTCATCATCACTGGAGCTGGATGAGGCTTCTGACTCCTCTTCAGTCTCACTCCAGGATTCAGCAATAAACCCCTTTCTTGTGTGTTTGTTTTTGCTTGAGGAGGGTTTGCCATTGCCATTCCTCTTGGAGTCTTTCTCCTTCCTTCTTTCTTTCTTGTCCCTTCTGTCCTTGTTTTTGTTTTCTGGACAGTCAGGAACAATGTGCCCTGGTTTCCTGCAACCAAAGCAGATAATTTCCTTATTATTAATTGACTTATCATACCTTGGCTTATCATGCTCCTTTTATGATCTCCTTCTGAAGTCCTTTCTAGCCATCTTGTAAAATCTTTCGGCCAACAAACTGAGTAGTTCATCATTGCCTGTGACTTTGTCTTCAGGCTGATCTTCAGTTGCCTTGAAGGCTATTGTCTTCTCTTTTCTTGTGGCTGGTGAGGCAGCCTTCTGTTCTTCTTCTCTATTCTTAATGAGTAGCTCATAAGATTTGAGCTTACCCAATAGAGCTTCAGTGGTGATCTCATTCAAACTTCTGGCATCCTTGATTGGCCAGATTCTTGAATCCCAAGTGCTAGGGAAGCACATTAGAATTTTGTCATTGAGTTCAGTTAGTAAGATCTCTTTATCCAAGGTCCTGAGTTCACTGACTTTTAGACTGATCCTGTTGTACATATCTCCAACTGACTCAGCTTCTCCCTTCTTGAAATTCTCATATTGAGATATGAGGTGGGATCTCCTGTCCTTTCTCTCATCAGCTGAGCCTAAGACTATTTCAAAGAGTTTATCCCAGATTTCCTTTGCTGAATTGCATTAAGCCACCTTTTGAAAGATGTCATCAAACATTGTCTGGGCTAAGATGTTTATAGCCTTGGCATCAGCTACCTTCCATTTCTTGATATCAGCATCTGTTCGTGATGGAGGTGGAACAGCATTTGTACTTGAGTTCTCTGGAGGTCTTGGACAAACTGTCAAAACAGAGTTAAAAATATCCTCGTCAATAGAATTCATGTATAATCTGATCCTTGCTTTCCAAAGTGCAAACTTGGATAGATTGCACACTGGAGGTCTGGTGCTAGCATAATCTTTGTTTTGGGCCATGATTTGTGAGAACAAAACCTAATAATAAACTCAAAAGAAAATAGATCTAACTAAGAATCTTTGGGTTCAGGTGTTAGCATGTGCAACCACCAAGGTGTGGTATGTTTAACCAACCTGCCTCTGATACTATTTGAAAGTGCAGCTAGATCTGATATACTCTAGAGGGGGGTGAATAGAGTATATGGTGCTTGAAAACTTTTTAAAACAATTATTGTAATCTGATTGAGCAGGGAAGCAATTATTAAATCTAATCACAGAACTAAACTAATCACAAAATAATCACAGAACAATCAGAGCCAGAAACAAAAGATAAAGACAAGCAATCCAGATGACACAAGGAGCTATAGTGGTTCCCCTAAACTTGGGTACATCCACTCTTCTACCACCCTAGGTAGGAATCCACTGCAGGATGAGTTGATCAGGTGTCCTGGGCACCAATGAGCTTTTGATAAGGTGCTCAAAAACCAAATCAGATTTTTTGATCAGGTGTCTTGCCATCAATGAGCTTTTGACAAGGTGCTCAAAAACCAAGCTCAAACTTTTGAAGGGAATTTAAGAAACCCTTTACAGAGATGGGGATGAAAGAGTGATGGAAGTCTTCTCTTTCTCAAAGCAGCTGAGAAGACTATGTGGATTTGATGGTGTCAAAGCTCCCCCTGAGTCCTTGAAATGTTCAGGAAAAGAATCTTTGCTGTAGGGTGATAGGCCTTCAGAAGTTGATCTCCAGCAAAAGATGATTTCAGCAACAGCTGAAATGTTAGGTGTCTGGAGTCTTGAAAGATATTGGCCTTGAACACTTGAGACAAGAGAGATCAGAAGATTTCAGAAAGTTTGATCTCCTTGAATGTGTGTTCTTGAGAGAATTCTTTGAGACAAAGAATATTTTATTCTTGTTCTTCTTGTCTGTGTTCTGATGATTATTGATGTCTGAGAGAGATTCAAAAATCTTGTCTTTTATTCTCTGGAACTGAATAGAAAAACATCCTCTATCAAGAATAGCCGTTGGCCTGCATTAATTGCATCCTTAATTACAATTGTCTTCTGGAGGAAAGTCCAAAGAAACATTCCTTGATAATCCCTTGAAACTTGGTCCAGAAATAAATGAAAACGGCTAGAAAATCTTCTGAATTAATTGCTGAATAACTCCTTAACTGATCTGAATTTGAATCTTGAAAAATCCTTGAAGTTATCAGAAAATCGTCGAACTGAGCTCTGTTATCGTAGAACTGATCTCAGCGAAATGGACTTATACATCAACAAAATATCGTCGAACTGAGCTCTGTTGCGTCGAAAGTCGCCGGCGGCAGTTTGTCGGCCAGGTGGAGGAGTCAAGCCCAAGGTTACGGGCGTGACTCTGGGCGTGTCGGCTCGGTCGCCGATCGTCGAGCGAATTTCATCTAGCTTGAGTGTCACGGGCCATGGTCACGAGGCATGTCAAATAGCACGGGCGTGACCCCGGGCGTGTCAAACTTTTTCTCATCAAAATCTTCTGATTCCACTTGAAATGAAGTGTCACGGCTTGGTCACGAGCGTGACCCAAAGTACACGGGCGTGTACTAGAGCGTGTCAGGTCATTTTTTTGACTTTTCTGAAAAATTGCAGGAATCAAAATTAAGTTAAGTTAGTACAAAAGAAAGCAATTTATTAAATAAAACTAACTAAAAAAGACAAAATTAAACTAAAATGACATAATAAAAATACTATAAAATAGGTATATTTACAACTCATCAGCGAGGAGGACCCACCACACACCCGGAAGATCTTAGAGTGCTTCCCCTCCTTAGCCAAAGGCCGAGCTAAGGCTACCTCAGAAAGCCCTAATAGACTAAGGAACAAGTGAGTATGAAAGCCTGCTTTCTGAGGTGCCCCTTGGGTTCCTATTTATAGATTTCTGAAAACGGCCTGCAAATAGCCAACCTTCGCTGTTTTGAACAGGTATGTGCAGCCCAAATTGGTCTGCCAATAGCGCAACTCCACTGTTCTAACAAGCTATTCGCACCCATGGGAGCGGTAACCAGGTAATTATTTCCTCTAGGCCCCACTGGGCAGGTCCCAAGGACATGGAGGTCAGCTCGCCACTACTCTCCACACCCATGACGCGGGTGCGACCTGACTCTCGTAGCTCGCATTCTCTTCTTGGGGGAGCGCGAGCCAGGCCACCGCGACAGCACTATGCGTTGCCTAATGTGATTCAGGTTTGTAGATGAGGTCTTTCCCTACAATGTCTGCTAGCAATTTTCCTCTTTGATTGAAGAATTTCCTTTCAGAGTCTTAGATTTGGCTTCAGAGTATCCACACCATAAGAGAGCACTGTCTTTATCCATGTCTACAATATTCTTCTTCCTCGCTAGGGTTGACAGAGGGATATGAAGTGTCTTTCCTAACCTCTTAGGTTTACCTTCATTTTGATTTCTTCAATCTTAGACCTGAGAGAGTTTGAGATGGGGACATCTTAACGTTTGAGAAGAATTCCACAACCTCATTTCTAAGAATGGTGGAGGGTCAGAAAGGGTGTATTCTAGCCCAGCCACCTCTATCATCCTTAATACAGCCTTAATCTAAGGAGAGGCATTATTGAATCCATCCCTCACTATTTTATATCCATACTGAAGCTCCTTGATGACATTGGGCGACATTGAAATAGAGCGACAAGATGTTGATACGGTTTCGATCTTGACGGCTAGGGTTAAGGTTTTTAGAGAGCGATGTGGCTTTTAATTTCTTATCATCTTTATATATGTAATGAAAACATTTTAATTTATTTAATTAAATATTTCATTTGACTGTCAAATTTAGTGTTTTAGATTTTACGGCTTACTCAATCATTCCTGTTATTATACATGACACTTAGAGATTTAAGTTTGTCCCGTACTGATTGGTTGTACAAATTACCTGTCTTAGTAAATTTTCAAGTGAACTGGAAGGGGACCTAACATGCTAATGGGCAAGTTCTATTGGCACCCAATTTATGCATTGTTTTGACCTAAAGCTTGCTAATAATTTGATTGGATTTTTCTTGAGCATAACTATCATAACAAATAGCAAACTAACTCTCTATATAATAGAGAGAGACGGACATTAAGGCTTGCTTCCTCTAGCTTTTGAAGATTACCTACTTAACAGCCTTAGCCTTAACAAGATGCTTTTTCTGAAGCATGTTCCAAAAGCAACTATCCTGTCCCAGTCATTTCCCTAGAACACCCATTATCCAAATACCAAGTCTTAAGTGGGGAGGTACTTGGAGTAACCTATAAAACAGAGTTCATTTTCCCTTTGGCACCCAAACTATCCTAATTTCTATGCTAACAACTAGTGGGGTGAGAAGTGCATAATAAAAAACTTAAAAGTGGAGACCTAAAAATATCATTAGAACATAAAGAAGAATTACAAATTTCAAAATTCCTAAAACAAGGCATCCAAAATTAATGAAAATAAGAAAAGCAAAAGTAGAAGTTCTAAAAAACAGCGCATTAATGAACTACTAGGTTGCTAGAATAACAATTAACCCTAAATCACCTCAAGATAACCTCCAAAGAAATTGATGGCGGCAACCCCCAACGTGTTAAAGTTGAAGATGATGATGGCGATGGAGGCAACACCCAAGTTAAAGTTGAAGATGATGACGGCGACGGCGATGGCGGCAACCCCCAAGTTAAAGTTGAAGATGATGATGGCGACGGCGACGGCGATGGCGGCAACCCCCAACGTGTTAAAGTTGAAGATGATGATGGCGATGGAGGCAACACCCAAGTTAAAGTTGAAGATGATGACGGCGACGACGATGGCGGCAACCCCCAAGTTAAAGTTGAAGATGATGATGGCGACGGCGACGGCGATGGCCGCAACCCGCAACGTGTTAAAGTTGAAGATGATGATGACGGCGACGACGACGTTCTCCTTCATGTTGAAGATGATGACTACATGATGTGGAGCTACATGAGATGAAGGATTTTAAATATTATTTAGTTTATTTTTATTTGCATTTTTATTTTCATCATGTAATGTTTAAGTATTTTAGGTGTTGATTTATTTTTATTTAGTGGGCTGCACATAGCCTATGCATCTTGTAAAGCCTATATATAGGCATGGAATTTCATGGTTTTACTTAGAGAATGAAAAAATTAAAACTTGAATTCAAAATTTGAATTTCCCCCTCACCTTTCTTTTCCCCCTTAGGCAAAATTCGGCCCCCTCTTCCTCCCTTCCTCTTGGCCGCCGGCCGCCCTTCCTCTCCCCTCCTCTTGCTTGGCCTCCCTCCTCTTCCCTCCTCCCTTTCCTCCTTTGCTCCCCTCGGTTTCCCCTCAACTCCACCTCCCAAGATTCGGCCACCACTCTCAAGCCGACCCTCACTTCCACACCCCAAACCGAACCACCATCCTCTCCCTTATCCAAAACCCGACCTCCATCAAGAGCCCCCAAATCAGCCCCCTTCCATAGTGAAATCGACCAAAATCAAAGGTGTTTTTTTCTCCCTTTGTGGTTTTTTCCTCCATCCCGGCGTGAAGCAAAGGAAGCGGACAAGTTTCTCTCCATCCGGCAACACTCCGGTGGAGTCGTGGAAGAACGATCCTTGAAAGTGAACCGGAATCATCTATTCTGGTTGGGTAACGAGATCTTCTACCTCTTGTGTGATTCTTATCTCTTTAGATTTTTAATTGGTGGAATACCTTTGTGTTACTTTGGAATCATTTTTTTCGTTCGTGGCTTATCTTTCCGATCGCATGTGTTGTTCTTTCTAATTGTTTAATTTTCCGAGAGGTTTGACGAGCCTCGCTTTCGTTTGTTGGGGGAGATCTACCATTTCCGAACCGAACCTTTCGGTAGATCTCTTTTGGTACAACCATCGCTCGGTCGGACCCAAGATTGGTCCTTTTAGCTTGAGAGAACATCGGCCTCTAGTCGTTTGTTCGATCTTTAATCGGCGTGGCTACCGTATGTTAGCGATAGTTGATAACGTTGTTCGTGGGTGTGCTGCGTTTAGTTATTGTGTGAGCGTAATAGTGGAAATAGAGAGGCGTACGTGTTACTCCCTTTGTCGTTATAGCGCCAAACACCGTAGCCTACATCAATTTGGTATCAGAGGGAGGTTCGCATCAATTTCTTAATTGGCACCCTCCCCCTTTTATTTGCACGTCGGCACGTACGCTTCTAGTTCGTTTATTTGAAAATTTAACAACAAAAAACTTTTCTGGTCTGCCAATAGCAGCTTAAATTTCTTATTTTTCAGCAAACAAATCAAAAAAAAATTAATTAATAATCTTCATATTTTATTCTGCAAGAAAATCTATTTTATATTAATATTACCCTAGTGGTTAAGCGGGAACAATTCCGACAAACCTATTTTAATTGGGCCAGAAGCGTTTCTCATTTTATGTGCACAAATTTCGGATCGAGTTTTATCTCCGGTTCTCACAATATGGCCTACGTCGTCAATGTTTCCCGAGGAAAATCATTAGGTTCCATTAGGAATGAAGATAAACCAAACGCCCAGGCCAAACGGCAAATAACTGATGACTTGGCTACCCTTAAACAAGGGAATAAGTCGGTATCAGATTATGTGCAACTCTTTAAGGATTGGACGGTTAGGAGCGGTGTGCAGGAATCGCCTGAGGTCACCCTTTCCAGGTTTCATAGGGGATTAAACCCCTACATCCAGGGTAAATTACTGTGTTATTGGCACACAGATCTAGACTCCACTTTTACCACGGCATTAGAAATTGAGAAGCACCAGATTCCTAGGAGTAAAGTTCCCTCATGTCAGACGATTACTATATGTGAGTCTAGTGGCGAATCTGGTCTTGACTCTATTGTGCGTCCTACCCTGATTACGCCCGTAGACCATTTTGAGTCTCCCCCTGAGTTGCCTGATTTAGTTGTAGACTCCCCTGATGAGTCTAAGGTCGTGCCTAGGACTGTGCCCGTCACTGAGGGCGAGGCTGATATTACTGACGATTGTATTGACATTGAAGAGATTGGTTATCCTAGTGACCTGGATGAGGATTTCTCCCCCGAGGAATCATCTCCACTTCCCTTCGTCGATGTTTCTGAAACCATTACTGAGTCTGATTTGAGTGAAGTTTCTAGTGAGGTGATAGAGTCACCCTGTGGCGAATGTTTCTCTGATCGTGAGTTTGGTGATGACGAGCCAGTTGAGTTTTCTGTGAGGGAAAATCTTCTGTTTGATTTTTCGTTTGATTTTGATGGCTTGCACATGGAGGATTTTACTTGGACGATAAATCCGTATTTTGACATTGGGCATGACTTAGCCCCTCCTCCGGAATCTATCGATGCTCCCATTCCTGAGATCTGTACTGCTACTGATGTCGTGATTTATGAGTTGGAAGAATGTCCTAGCGAGAGAGTTATATTTTTGGAAGACGACACAGAAGTAGACCCGGATGAGCGTCCCCTGATGCTAACTCCGTTGCGTGAATTTAAATGCGATCTTAACTCTCTCCCGGTTTTAGCTTTACCGACTCTCCCTCCTGATATGTTGACCCGACCAGCGGATCCTTTCGGGCTTGAATTTATTTTTCTTGATTTGAGTCATGTTATTTTACCATCCATGCTGGACCCTCCTTGGGACATGTCTCGTAGTGTGATAACAGATTTCGTGTTTGGTCATGATGAATGTCTCATTAATTTGGTGTCCACTCGACTTTCTAAAACTAACCAAATCTCTGAGAGTACGTTAATGATGTGGCCATCTTTTGTTCCACCGGATCGCATTCTGTTGGTACCACCAGATCTCGTTGGGTTGGTGCCACCATATGTAGTTCCGCTAGTGCCACCCTATTACTTTCCATTGGCGCCCCCATATCTAGTTCCCTTGGTTTCATCTCAAGTAGTTCCGTTATCGCTATTTTACATGTCAAGTCTGCCTGCAATAGTATTTGCCTCTCACGCTTTCATTTTACATAAGCACAGTAAGGAAGCGCTAGTCACACACATGTCTTCTTATCAATATATCGCTAACTTACATAAGAGGGCATCTCCCTATAAGGTTTTCGGTTTAGTCTTGGTGCGACTCGTCCCTGAACGGATGCCTACGGGCACTATAGAAACATTGGCGAGTCGGCGAGTTAGAACTTTTCGGATTTTTAATCAGTTAGGAGAAACAACATATTTGTTGAAGTTAACCACTGAATGGGGTAATTCCCCTAGTTTAAATGTTTCCACTTTCACGCATTGTGTTTTTCCACCTTTTGAAATATCTAACTCTACGTTTGGTGCCACTATATTTTCATTTGGGTTGGGGGGTGAGCTTGTTCTTGGATCGTTCTCTCCATTGGTCTCCAACGGAGGTACGTTGACTGTTGATGAAGAAATGTTTCCTCTTTATTTGCCTAATGCTTTTCCCAGTTTCTCCAGGACAATCTTTTTGCTAGACAGGTTCACATTTGGTGTTTTGCTCAAATCTCCAAGCGGTGGTATTCAGCGTTATGTGATACGATGGTGTGCTCGCCCGGTCTCCGGTGACCCTTGGATTCCGGACTCGGCGATGGTTCTTTTGGATGATGTTCTTCGACGCCAGCACCGCCATGCCAACTCATCGGTGATGAGTTATTTTGAGCGGGGGAGGACTGATGGCGGCAACCCCCAACGTGTTAAAGTTGAAGATGATGATGGCGATGGAGGCAACACCCAAGTTAAAGTTGAAGATGATGACGGCGACGGCGATGGCGGCAACCCCCAAGTTAAAGTTGAAGATGATGATGGCGACGGCGACGGCGATGGCGGCAACCCCCAACATGTTAAAGTTGAAGATGATGATGGCGATGGAGGCAACACCCAAGTTAAAGTTGAAGATGATGACGGCGACGGCGATGGCGGCAACCCCCAAGTTAAAGTTGAAGATGATGATGGCGACGGCGACGGCGATGGCGGCAACCCCCAACGTGTTAAAGTTGAAGATGATGATGACGGCGACGACGGCGTTCTCCTTCATGTTGAAGATGATGACTACATGATGTGGAGCTACATGAGATGAAGGATTTTAAATATTATTTAGTTTATTTTTATTTGCATTTTTATTTTCATCATGTAATGTTTAAGTATTTTAGGTGTTGATTTATTTTTATTTAGTGGGCTGCACATAGCCTATGCATCTTGTAAAGCCTATATATAGGCATGGAATTTCATGGTTTTACTTAGAGAATGAAAAAATTAAAACTTGAATTCAAAATTTGAATTTCCCCCTCACCTTTCTTTTCCCCCTTAGGCAAAATTCGGCCCCCTCTTCCTCCCTTCCTCTTGGCCGCCGGCCGCCCTTCCTCTCCCCTCCTCTTGCTTGGCCTCCCTCCTCTTCCCTCCTCCCCTTTCCTCCTTTGCTCCCCTCGGTTTCCCCTCAACTCCACCTCCCAAGATTCGGCCACACTCTCAAGCCGACCCTCACTTCCACACCCCAAACCGAACCACCATCCTCTCCCTTATCCAAAACCCGACCTCCATCAAGAGCCCCCAAATCAGCCCCCTTCCATAGTGAAATCGACCAAAATCAAAGGTGTTTTTTTCTCCCTTTGTGGTTTTTTCCTCCATCCCGGCGTGAAGCAAAGGAAGCGGACAAGTTTCTCTCCATCCGGCAACACTCCGGCGGAGTCGTGGAAGAACGATCCTTGAAAGTGAACCGGAATCATCTATTCTGGTTGGGTAACGAGATCTTCTACCTCTTGTGTGATTCTTATCTCTTTAGATTTTTAATTGGTGGAATACCTTTGTGTTACTTTGGAATCATTTTTTTCGTTCGTGGCTTATCTTTCCGATCGCATGTGTTGTTCTTTCTAATTGTTTAATTTTCCGAGAGGTTTGACGAGCCTCGCTTTCGTTTTGTTGGGGGAGATCTACCATTTCCGAACCGAACCTTTCGGTAGATCTCTTTTGGTACAACCATCGCTCGGTCGGACCCAAGATTGGTCCTTTTAGCTTGAGAGAACATCGGCCTCTAGTCGTTTGTTCGATCTTTAATCGGCGTGGCTACCGTATGTTAGCGATAGTTGATAACGTTGTTCGTGGGTGTGCTGCGTTTAGTTATTGTGTGAGCGTAATAGTGGAAATAGAGAGGCGTACGTGTTACTCCCTTTGTCGTTATAGCGCCAAACACCGTAGCCTACATCAGAAATCCATCAATGATGGTGGTCATAGGCTTGTCCGTTCACACTCTCTCCACTACGCGAATTTACGTTCTAAAGATTAATAGGACTTCTATAGGTGTTAAAACTTGGCTTAGGTAAATGATTAGGAAATGAAAACAAGGATAAACATGAGGGCTTAAACACTAAACCAAGGTTGAGCTCAAAAATAAAAAACATGAAGAGAAATGAGAAATGACAAGTACATCATTTTTTATTTCAAACTAACAAACAAAGGCCATGAACTTTTTTCTTTTCATAAATTAGCCACAAATAAACTTCATTTTTTTCTTTTTGATTGATTTTATATTTTTTTTGATAATAATAATTTGTTCTTCTTTAATAACGTTTTAAGGAAAGCTCCAAATATAAGCTTTAAACACTCCTTTTCATTTCAAAGATATAACCCTTCACAAAAAATGATATTTAAGCTCAAAGTTTAGCGTGAAATAGGAAAGACGTTTTGGCTTTGGTGAAATGATGAAATGAAAGGTGCAGCTAAAAACAAAGAAACATGGAAAAAAGCCCAAAAATTGTTTTGCAATGGTAAATTTGTTGGTGAGCAAGAAAAGCTCAAACTAGTCAAAGGGTGGCCTAAATCATTTCTAAAGTACGTAAAAATAACGCAAATGTTTCGAGAGTCGCTAGGGACAAGTTCTAGACACCAAAAAAGACTACCCCACAAATGAAAACGAGCTAATATTATCTAGCAACCATTCGTAAGCAACTAACCGAATAAAAAGACATAACTACAAATTGCTAACTTATAACGTAAAAAACGGATGTCTATATTTAAGAAAAAGAAACTAGTAAAACTAAGTTATGTTAAACTGAAAAATTTAGGAAACTGTTTCAAAGAAATCTAAATAGAACTAAGGAACCGCACGGGCCTACACATCACTAGAAGAAACATAAAAATAAAGATGGAAATAATTTTAAATTTTGTTTTTCAAATAGATTTTAGCAAATGTTTTGGATTTGTCTTTTTTTATAGATTTTTTTCTTTTTTTGATTTTTGAAAATGCTAAAATAAAAAGCAATACTAAAGAAGCTTAACAAAACTATGCTAATTTTTTTTGAATTTTTTTTGAAAGAAAAAGGAAAAAGAGAAACTAACTAAACCCTCCCCCAAGCTTAGATTTTTCATTGTCCTCAATGAAATAAACAAAAAGAAAAACGAGAAGGAGACTGAGAAGGAGAGAAAAATGCAGAAAGTAAATGAAAATAAAAAAAAACAAGACTTCCCCGGGTTTGTGAGATGAAGGCGGATGTCTCTCCCCCATGCTTGCTTTTTAGTGCACTTAATCGCCAGTAGGTTTGACTTGATCCATCTTTATATCAGCAACATTGGAGCGGCGGTCACGAACTTGCTTGGTTGGCCTCCGAAAGGAAGAGCAAAATAAAAGCAGAAAAAAAGAGTCAGTGGGCAGGTGGCCAAGATTGTTCTTTATTACAATAATTTAAAGTTCGAAAAATATTAATAAAAGTTTTAGAATAAAACAAAATGTCCAACATAAAAGAAAGTTGCATGAAAGAAAACATTACGATAGAAATAAAAGTTGTTCCGCAGCAGGAGATACATAATCATTTGAAAAATATAACTTTAAGCGATGACCATTTACTTTAAAATCACCCTTATCCGGGTGCGAGAGGAACATAGTGCCATAAGGAAAAACCTGTTTGACCGTAAAAGGTCCAGACCAACGAGATTTCAATTTTCCAGGGAAGAGATGTAAACGCGAATTAAAAAGAAGAACCTGATCGCCTGGTTTAAACGTTTTAGGGTGGCACAGGTTCTTATCGTGATAAAGTTTCGTGCGTTCTTTATACAGCTTGTTATTTTCGTAAGCGTACGCTCTCCATTCATCGAGTTCATTCAATTGATTTTTCCTATGCTCGCCGACTGAGTGCGGATCAAAATTAAAAATTTTTATCACCCAATACGCTCGGTGTTCTACTTCTACCGGAAGATGACACGATTTTCCATAGACCAATCAGAAAGGAGTACAATCGATGGCGGTCTTGTACACTGTCCGATAGGCTCAAAGAGCATCATCTAATTTTAAGGATCAGTCTTTACGAGAAGTAGAAACGGTTTTTTCCAAAATTCTCTTTTGTTCTCCATTGACTACCTCGACCTGACCGTTAGTTTGGGGGTGATAAGCAGTGGATAATTTATGTGTAACGCCATATTTAGTTAAAACCTTAGCTAGTTGGGCGTTACAAAAGTGGCTCCCCCTATCACTAATGATCGTGCGAGGAAAGCCAAAACGAGAAAATAATTTATTTAAGAAATTTATGACTACGTGAGCGTCATTATATGGTAAAGCTTGGGCCTCCGCCCACCTAGAGACGTAATCTACGGCGACTAAAATGTATTTATTTCCGAAACTTGAGGGAAATGGGCCGACAAAGTCTATGCCCCATAGATCAAAAACTTCGCATTTGAGAAAATAATGTTGCTCCATTTCATTTTTATTAAAGATGTTCCCAGTCCGCTGGCACCGATCGCACCCGCCCACAAAGATTTCTGAATCTTTAAATATGCTTGGCCAATAGAAGTCAGCACTAAGTACTTTGTGTGCGGTGCGGTTTGCTTGAAAGTGCCCGCCAGTCGGACCTTCATGAACATGTTTTAAAATTTGCTGACCTTCTTCCCGGGAGACACATCTTCTTACCACCTGGTCCGCACAAATGCGAAATAGAAACGAATCCTCCCAAAAATAATACTTCAACTCAGAAAAGAATTTCTTCTTTTGTTGAGAGGAGTATTCTTTTGGGAGGACGCGGGCCACCAGATAATTGGCCAAATCGGCAAACCATGGGGTAGAAGAAGAAACATTTAAAATTTTTTCATCCGTAAAAGAATCAATAGATAAATTTTCATCAAAAATATCAATTTCAGGATTTTCTAGGCGTGAAAGTTGATCAGCCGCTAAATTTTCCGCTCCTTTCTTATCCCGGATCTCCAAGTCGAATTCTTGAAGTAATAAGATCCAACGAATAACACGCGGCTTGGCATCCGGTTTAGAAAGGAGGTACTTTAAAAACGATAACCTTAGAAAGAGTGATATAGGGTCGGAATTTATCAAAAGCAAAAATGATAGCTAAGAGTTCATTTTCAGTTGTAGTGTAATTTTCTTGCGCTGAATTAAGCATTTTGCTAGCGTAATAGATTGGGTGGAAATTCTTAGCTATACGTTGTCCTAGTACTGCATCGACCGCAAAACCACTTGCGTCGCACAAAATTTCAAAAGGTAAATCCCAAACTGGGGCGATCATAATTGGAGCATTTATAAGTTTGGATTTAATTAAATCGAACGCCGCTAAACAAGAATCGTCAAAAATAAAAGGAGCGTCTTTCTCGAGAAGGTGGGTGAGAGGCTTAGTAATTTTTGAAAAGTCCTTAATAAATCTTCGATAAAAACCCGCATGCCCTAAAAAACTTCTTATCGCTTTAATATTCGTAGGTGGTGGTAACTTTTCAATTACTTCGATTTTTGCCTTGTCCACTTCAATTCCCTTAGCGAAAATTTTGTGGCCAAGGACTAAGCCTTCACGTACCATAAAGTGGCACTTTTCCCAATTTAAAACTAGATTTGTTTCTTCGCAACATTTTAAAATTTTTCCTAAATTCTTTAAACATAACTCAAACGAGTCGCCAAAAACCGAGAAGTCGTCCATAAACACTTCCATAATGTTTTCTACATATTTATCGAAAATGGCCAGCATGCACCACTAAAAGGTAGCTGGTGCGTTGCATAGCCCGAAAGGCATCCTACGGTAGGCAAATGTTCTGAAAGGGCAAGTGAATGTTGTCTTCTCTTGGTCCTCGGGTGCGATAGGGATTTGGAAGTATCCCGAAAGACCGTCGAGAAAACAATAAAAACTATGCCTGGATAAGCGTTCTAAAATTTGATCGATAAAGGGAAGGGGGAAGTGATCTTTACGAGTGGCATCATTTAATTTACGGTAATCGATGCATATCCTCCATCCCGTTACCGTCCTAGTTGGAATTAAATCATTATTTTCATTTGTTACTACCGTGATCCCACCCTTCTTAGGTACAACCTAAACTAGACTTACCCACTTACTATCGGAAATAGGATAGATTATCCCCGCATCTAATAACTTCAGACCCTCGCCCTTCACAACCTCTTTCATATTAGGATTAAGACGACATTGAGGTTGGACTACATTCTTAGAATTATTTTCAAAAAATATTTTGTGGGTGCAAAAGGAGGGGCTTATGCCAAGAATATCAGAAATATGCCACGCTATAGCTCGGCGATGCTTTTGTAGTAGTTCGATCAATTGATCATTTTCGGATTGAGAAAGCAAAGCCGAGATTATAACGGGCAATTTAGAATTTTGTTCAAGAAAGGCGTATTTGAGATGTTCGGGAAGGAGTTTTAGTTCTAAGTTGGGTGGTTCATCGTAAGAGTTCTTTAAAACCTTTTCATTTTCAAAGACAATATTTTCATAATTTTTTTTGTCTAAACACCGGTTCATTTGCAAAGTTGGCTTGCACGGACATAACCGTGTCTTCAAAAACATTTGCAAAAAAATCAGAAAAAGAGGAAGAAAAATCATTGGAAGAAACATTTGAAAGAGAAAGAGAGGCGTCTTCATTTAAAACATCAAGGAAGAAACATGAGTCGCCATTTTCTAAAGAATTTTTCATGGATTGATTTATTGAAAACGTCACCTCATCATCTCCCACGCGAAGCAAAAGTTTTCCGTTTCTTACATCGATGACCGCACGAGAGGTGGCTAGGAAGGGACGACCAAGGATAATGGGGACCTCGATGTCTTCTTCAATATCAAGAATGACAAAATCCACCGGGAAGATGAATTTGTCGACCTTCACTAGTACATCCTCAAAGATACCTAACATATACTTAATCGACCGATCAGCCAATTGAATGCTCATACGCGTAGGGCTGAGAGTGCCCAATCCTAGCTTTTTAAACAGTGAAAAAGGCATCAAGTTGATGCTCGCACCTAAATCCGCTAGGGCGTGCTTTACAAAAATCACCAAAAACGCAAGGAATCAAAAAACTACCTGGATCATTTATCTTTGTAGGAAGATTGGAATTTTTTATGACCGCCGAGCATTCTTCATTTAACGTAACATGATATAAATTTTCTAATTTCTTTTTGTTCGTTAACAGGTCCTTAAGATATTTGGCGTATTTTGGCATTTGACTAATCGCTTCATGAAATGGCAAATTGATATGAATTTGTTTAAACATTTCAAAAAAGCGTTGATATTGATCATCTAGCTTATCTTTCCTAAGCTTAGCGGGGTAGGGAGGTGGTGGAAATTCTTTTAAAATATCGAGATCATTATTTTTAAAACCATCTTTTTCTTTTTCCAAAATAGATGTTTCTTGTTCATTTTCAAAAATAGAGTTTTCTTTTCCAAAATTTTTATCAGTTATTTCTTCGTCACTAATTCGTGTAGTAGTAGGAGAGGCGATCACCTTTGGCTCTTCCCTTGTGGTGGGCTCGTGAATTACCTTGCCGCTCCGAAGGGAAATCGCTTTCGCATGCTCACTTGGGTTTGGCTCGGTATTTGAGGGAAGAGTCCCAGGTGGCCTCTCGGAAACCATCTTTGCTAATTGACCGACCGTATTCTCTAAATCTTTCATTGAGCCTGTTAGATTTCTAATGGTCGCTTCATTGGTGCTTATGTATTTTGAAAGCATTTCCTCCAAAGAGGAAGGTTTTTGAAAATGTTCATTTTGTTGTGGTGGTGGTGGTGGAGTGAAATCGTGCGGTGGACGTGCGGCATTCACGGGATTACTCCAAGAAAAATTAGGATGGTTACGCCATCCAGGATTATAAAAGTTAGAAGAAGAATTAAAACCAGGAGGTGCAGAAAAATTAGAAAAAGCAGAAAAATTATTAGCAAAATTATTTTGAGCAGGACTGGGTATGTTCCCCAGATAATCCACCTGCTCGGCAGCAGCAGCATTCTCATTTTCTTATACCTTAGCGGCGGAGGAAGCAGTCATCTCTGAAATCTTCTTGTTCAGCATTTCCACTTGCAGCGCCAGTTGCGAAACCGAGTCCACTTCATAGATACCTGCAGGTTTAGATGGGCGAGTACTTGACCAATTCCACTGTTAAGTGTTCATCGCCATGTCCTCGATAAGCTCAAGAGCGGCTTCCGGAGTTTTGCGGTCCAAAGAACCAGCAGAAGCGGCATCTATCATTTGCTTAGTTTCTTGATTTAGCCCATTATAAAATGTCTGAACCTGTAACTATACAGGCAGAGCATGATGAGGGCATCTTCTAAAAAGTTCTTTGAACCTCTCCCAAGTGTCATAGAGGGTCTCAGAAGCAATTTGAGAGTACGAAGTTATATTATTTCTTAGCTTAGCAGTTTTGGCGGGGGAGAAATAACAAGAGAGAAAATTTTCAGTTAAAATGTTCGAAGTAGTGATTGATCCTCTTGGAAGAGAACTCAACCACTGTTTGTCTTTAGTTCTTAAGGAGAAGGGGAAGAGACTTCGCCTTATAGCATCGTCTGAGACACCATTTATTTTGAAGGTGTCACAGATTTCAAGAAAATTGGCAATATGCAAGTTCGGATCTTCATCTTGTAATCCGTCGAACTATACATATTGCTGCACCATTTGTATGATGCTAGGCTTAAGCTCGAAGTTATTGTTCGCAATTGCAGGTCGAACAATACTTGTTTCAGTCCCCTCCAGGTTGGGTCGAGCATAATCGGACATGGTCCTTTGCTGAGCAATTCCTTAGTTGGGATCTCCCATTTCAGAATTAAAATTACAATCACCGTCGGAATCCTCAACCGCTGTTTGGGAAGTGGAACCTCTGAATCGCAAGTTTCTCCGAAAGGAGCGTTCGATTTCTGGGTCCAAGTCTACAAGTAGCGACGGATTCGTGCGGGTCATGCACTAAGAAAATTAGAAGGAGAATGGAGGAAAGAAAAGGAGAAGAATGGAAATAATAATTTTTTGATTTTTTTGCAGAAGTAATAGCGTAAGCGCTTTCTTAATATTGACGAAAAAAAGTATCCCTAACAACGGCGCCAAAAACTTGATGGGCTAAAACCCGAACATGGCAAGTGTACCTGTCGAATTGTAGTATCAAGGACGTATTTAAACACGGGGTTGTCAAGTATTGCTTGTAACACCTCCCCTGTAATGACCGTATAATATGGGTCCGGCCGGGGCCCCACAACATACGGACGCCACAACTTTAGTATTATAAGATGATATAACTACCCACACTCAAAACACTTTGCACAACACATCGGAAACACAAGCAAAACTAGAAGTTATCCACTACTACAAGAGTAAGAAGATGGCCTTATGGCCTTACAACACAAGAGAGTCCAAACTCACATAATACAACATTCATGAAAGTGCATAAGCACTCCTAGTCTACCTCGGCATGCAAGCCGGACTACATGAGCATAAAATATACAATGCCATAAATAGTAAAGCTACAGCAAAAGTAACACTTCATGAGGCTTAGGCCTTTCTGGCCGGTGAGATAGCTCCTGCTTGCGATCCTTGCCCTGTAAAATTTATTAGTAACGTGGGTTAGCAAAGGCTGACCTCAAACTGTGTAACCAACACATCTCCTCCCGGCCGCCCCTAACGGACCCCGGGGAACCCTGCGACCTGCAAGTTAGCATTTCGTATGCAATATATAAATACAAACCAGAAATGCATTTATAATAGGCTTGGATGTCTCAAACAACATACACATTCTCTAGTGGTTGAGCATATAATAAAAAGGGGCCTACTTATGCAACATGAATGCAACACCCGGGCTTCACCCAAGGCACCCTAAAATGTATGCATCTAGCACAACATCACATCATTTGGGTACTCATCATTTCCCCATTGGCATAAAGCCGCAAACATAAAGGGAAACACAATTTCCCCCAATGGCACACAAGCCGCCACATGGAATTCTTACTAAGGCCCCACCCGCTCAAGGTCTTAGACCCGGGCTTGCCTGCAAGCTCTGACGTCTCATGTCAGGATTCCAACAAACACAAACTGACCGATTCTAAGAAGCCTTGCTGGACCCCACCCGCTCATGGCCTCATTGCCCGGGCTTGCCCCCAAGCTTGGCATTCTCGTTAGTCTCATAGAAGCGGACTAGTCTTGCCGGGACACTCTCCACACATGACGTACACGTCACGGGATAGCCAGCCGACCACGGAGACACAGCCACGCCTTGGCACATCACAAACCAAGTCAATTCCACCATAGTCCCTCATTTGTACTGCAGCGTTTCCGCGCATCAAGGAAACCATCTACTACTCATGCGGAGCTAACCTTGTCCACCAAGGAAACCATCTACCGTCATTGAGGAGCTAACCTTGTCCGGTTCCGGCTGCACGTACTCACTCGAGAAAAGTGGAAAACATCACCACATCACAAACGACATCTTGCCGCAACGGATCTCTACGAATCCCTAAAGCTCGTATGCAACATCACCGAGTCGGACTAACGGTCGCGGCTACGGCTTCACCCACCATGCCTAATCCACCAACGGAGCGGATCTCTAATGCAAAACATGTCGGGGATGGACTCAATCGACCCGGAGGTTCCTCTTGAACCTTGGCGACCCAAACCCCTCTCATTTGAGTGTTTGGTACCCAAAAACTAGAAAAGAAAAGATGCTAAGACACGCATCCTAAAAACCGAGAGGAGAAGTGTCGTTACCTTCTGACTCCTCATCCTAGCCATGGTAAAATAGCCGGATGAAAACCTTTGCAATGATCTAGCCTCCAAGGATCTGGACTCAGCTCGCGATTTGGAGCACCGAAGCCTCTCCAACAGCCGGATCTCCACTTCACCTTCCTCCTTACTCTCACTTCTCTCTAGAACTTAGAAAGAGAACCACTCAAAAGAAATGAGGGTTTCTAAGGGTCCAATCCCGAGTATATCCCATCAGGAATAACCCCCATCCGTTGGATCCCAAAATAAAGAAACGAACGGCTTTGATTAGGGCCTGAAAAGCTAAACCTGGGCCGAACATGGTCTGGCACACGCCCGTGCCCAGGGCCGTGTTCCCCATTCGCCGTCAAAACCGACGCGCCTGGAACAACACACGGGCATTCGACACGCCCCTGTTCTGACTGACACGCTCATGTGCCAACTGACACGGCCGTGTGGTCGGCCATGTGCCTCCATCGACACAGCCCCGAAAACAACCCGAGAACTACATGGGTACTGGATACGCCCGTATCCTTGCCCGTGTCTAACTGACACGGCCTTGGACACTCCCGTGTCCTTGGCCGTGTGCCTGGTCTCAACACCTTGTCGAGCGATGTCTCGACACTTCGTCGAGCGAAGTTCGTCGACTGACTGACACGGCCTTGGACACGCCCGTGTCCTAGGCCGTGTGCCTTGTCTCGACACTTTGTCGAGTGATATCTCGACACTCCGTCGAGCGAAGTTCGTCGACTGACTAACACGGCCTTGGACACTCCCGTGTCCTAGTCCGTGTGCCTTATCTCGACACTTCGTCGAGCGATGTCTCGACACTCCGTCGAGCGAAGTTCGTCGACTGACTGACACGGCCTTGGACATGCCCGTGTCCTAGGCCGTGTGCCTTGTCTCGACACTTCGTCGAGCGAAACTCGTCGACTTCCCGGGCCGATACTCGAAACGCCCTGGGACACGCCCGTGTCCCAGGCCGTGTGCCCCCTGCCAGAAACCAAAATTTCCCAAAAATTAGGCCAGAAACGTTGGTCGTTCCTCTACAAATTTTGGGGCATTACAACTCTCTCCCCCTTAAAAGAATTTTGTCCTGAAACTACAAAACAAAGGGAACAAAACTTAAATGGTACCTAAAATGAAGAGTTTTGGATACTCTTCTAGCATGGCTTGTTCTCGTTCCCAAGATTGCTCATCATGACCGCAGTTGTCCTAACGGACTCTCACGTGTTTAACCTCTTTATTCCGCAACAGCCGAGTCTCCGAATCCTCTATAGCAATTGGACGGACTCACATCCTCAAGTCTTCCTCTATCGGCACCGATGCCAGATCAATCACTACACTAGCCTCCACCAAGGCTTTCCTCAAGACAGAGACATGGAAGACGTCATGTAATCCACTCAGCTCCACGGACAACACCATCCGATAGGCTGCTTCTCCCACCCGTTCAACAACTTCAAAAGGCCCCAAAAACCTTGGACTCAACTTCTTGAGTCGGCGAATCCGTGAGACGCCTTTGAACTGCTTGATCTTCAAATAGACCCAATCACCTACCACAAACTCCAACTTCCTGTGACGAGCATTAAAGTATTTTGCTTGCCGGTCTTACGCCACCTTCATACGCTCTTGAATGGTCCGTACCAACTCACAAGCGTCAACTACCACCTCTTTTCCCAAGATTTTGGTGTCTCCTGCCTCTGTCCAAGACATCGGTGTTCGACACCGTCTCCCATACAATGCTTCGTATGACGCCATTTTTATACTTGCTTGATAACTGTTATTGTACGTGAATTCCACCATAAAAAGGTGATCTTCCCACTTCTTGCCGAAGTCAAGAACACACATTCTCAGCATATCCTCCATAGTACGGTTCGTTCTTACGGTTTGCCCGTCAGTTTGAGGATGGAACGTCGTACTGAACTTTAGCTTTGTGCTCAAACTCTTCTGAACCAATCTTCAGTCCTTGGACGTAAACCGTCCATCTCGATCGCTGACTATGCTCTTAGGAATTACGTGCAGTCGCACAATGTTGCGAACATACAACTCCACCAACTTCTCCATGCTGTCCTCCTTCCGATTTGGGATGAAGTGAGCCACCTTGGTTAGGAGATCCACGATCACCCAAATAGCATCATTACCCTGCTGCGATCTAGGCAAACCAAGTACAAAATCTATGGAGATGTCATCAAATTTCCACTCAGGGATTGGAAGGGGCTTCAGGAACCCGCCCGGCTCTGACACTCGGCCTTCACCAAGGCGCAAGTTTGGCAACGATTCACATACAAAGCTACGTCCCGCTTCAGCCACAGCCACCAAAAGGATTTCTTCATATCCAAGTACATCTTTGTACTGCTCGGGTGAATGGAGTATTTTGTGAAGTGAGCCTCAAACATCAACTCCTCACGGAGTTTGCCGAACTGCGGTACATAAACCCTTTCGTACTTCCTTAGAATCCCATCATTCATCTCTCAGGCGCTGCTCTCGCCCTTTTGAGCCTCCAACACATATAGTTGAAACTCCACATCCAACCGAGTCACTTCCCGAATGCGATCGGACAAGTCATTTTGTACTTCAATCCAGTTCAACCGAGCCACGCTGGACTCACCTCTCGCAACACATTCCAAACCAAGGGACTCCCATTCCCGTACCAACCGCTCATCATGAGCTTCGATCCAATTTCCTTGCCCCGAGTACTTTCTACTCAAAGCATCCGCCACCACATTGGCTTTACCTGGCGTATACTGAATCGCCACTTCGTAGTCTCCAAGAAACTCAACCCACCTGCGTTGCCGCATGTTCAAGTCCTTTTGATCCAAGAGATACTTCAGGTTTTTATGATCCATGAAGATCTCCACCTTTGCACCGTACATATAATGTCGCCATATTTTCAACGCAAAAATTACCGCCGCCAACTCCAAGTCATGGACGGGGTAATTCTTCTCATGAGGCTTCAGCTGCCTAGACCCAAAAGCTATCACTTTGCCATGTTGCACCAACACGCAACCCAAACCGCATCCTGATGCGTCACTAAAGATCTGAAATCCCTCGGTCCCTTGCGGTGGACTTAGGATTGGAGCCATCATAAGCCTCTCCTTCGGTGCCTCGAATGCTTGACTGCACTCTTGAGTCCACACAAACTTATGATCTTTACGAGTGAGTGAGGTGAGGGGTAGAGCTATCCGCGAAAAATTCTCCACAAATCTCCTATAATACCCGGCTAGTCCAAGAAAACTTCGGACTTCCGCCACGGTTCTCAAAACCGGCCAATCTCTGATGGCTTCCACTTTTGTTGGATCCACTGCCACCCCTTCCCCACTAATCACGTGGCCCAAAAATGTCACCTTCTCTAACCAGAACTCGCATTTTGAGAACTTTGCATACAACTGATTCTCCCTCAACACTTGAAAGACCACTCTCAAGTGGGTCTCATGCTCCACTTCCGATTTGGAATACACCAAGATGTCATCGATGAAGACAACCACAAAAGAATCCAAGTACTCCCGAAATACCCGATTCATAAGATCCATGAACACAGATGGCGCGTTCGTCAGCCCGAAAGGCATCACCGTAAACTCAAAGTGTTTGTACCTTGTACCAAATGCAGTCTTGGGTATGTCCTCGTTCCGAATTCGCAGCTGATAATAACCTGACTTCAAGTTCAATTTCGAATACACCACCGACCCCACCAATTGGTCGAACAAGTCGTCTATCCGAGGAATCAGATACTTATTCTTGACGGTCAATTTATTCAGCTCTCGGTAGTCTATGCATAGCCGCATACTACCGTATTTCTTCTTTACAAACAACACTGGCGCGCTCCACGGTGAAGAACTGGGTCTGATATACCCTTGCTCCAACAGTTCCTGTAACTGTACTTTGAGTTCAGCCAACTCCTTTGGTGCCATCCTAAACGGAGGACGTGACACCAGCCTAGCCTCCAGCACTAACTCAATCGAGAAGTCGATCTCCTGCCGAGGAGGCGCTCCAGGAAGTTCATCCGAAAACACATCCTTGAACTCTTCCACTACGAGCACTTCCTCCATAGATAACTGGGAGAGATAAACCTCCAATAACGCTACAAGCGCTACTCCACCCTGGTTAACCGCACGCATCAATTGCATGACCGAAATCAGGGAATAGGCTACTCCACAAAGGCCCTCAAATTTGACTTCTGCCTGCCCCTTGCTCCTTAGGGTCACTACCTTAGATAGGCATTCAATACTGGCGCGCTGCTCTGCAAGCCAGTCCATGCCCAAAATGACATCGAACTCCACCAATGGTAAAATTGCTGCTACCAAAACGAAGTCAGCTCCGTCCAGCTCCCAACAGATGCGCCCTTTGGCCCCGGTGGTCATGGATGACCCATAGGGCATGCGCACTTTCAGCTCTGCGCCCAACGAGAAAGACTCAACTCCTATTCTTTGGATGAAGCTCTCCGCGAGAAAGGAGTGTGATGCTCCCGTATCAAACAATACCCTAGCGGGGTATCCGGAAACTAAAACGAAGCCTACAACACAGACATCACACATAAAAGTCTAAAGGTATGAAGCACAAAATTTAAACTTAAATTTCCTCATACCTGTCACCACATCAGTTTGGCGGATCGCTTCCTGCTGTCCAAGGTTGTAGGCCCTAGGTTGCACCGGTTGGAACCGAGAAGCGCTAGACTCCGCCATCTTCCCTTTCTCTGCGGCACTAGGGCCAGAGCGCACAGTCTGCTCCTGCCTTGCCTCTTGCTCCGCTCCTCCTTGAGGACAAACCCGAGCTATGTGCCCCACCTTACCGCAGTTGTAGCACGTCGGCTGTCCCCTAGAGTGAGAACCTCCAGGCGTCCACTTCCTCTTCTCACCGGATCTGGAACAGTGAGGCTTTTTCCTCCACCTACGCCCTTCAGACTTTCCCTGGGATTGGGGAGGCTTCCCTTCCCCTTGCTTGGGAGTGAAACCCTTATGACGTTGGGTTCGCTCCAGATCACTTTCCAATATCCTGGCAGCCTCCACTAGCTCATTAAAACTAGCTCTCTTCATGAAAATGAGGGGTTGCCTCAGATTCTCCCTCAGCCCCTTGTAGAAGAGGTTATCTCTCTCTACATCATCTGCCATCGTCGTTCCCACATAACGACCCAAATGGGTGAACTCCTACACGTACTCGTCCATCGTCTTGTCCCGCTACATTAAGTGTAGAAACTGCCTCTGAAGTGTCAACCGTGCAGAAACGGGAATGTACCTCTTTAGAAAAGCATCCCCAAACTCCTCCATTGACGGGGTGTGCCCAGGGAACTTGCGGCCGCTGTGGCTCACCCACCACAACTTGGCGTCTCCTTCCAACATGAACGCTGCATACTCAGATTTCTTTTCTTTCGGCGTCTCTGCTGCCCTCAAAAGCTCTTGAATTCGAACCCACCAATCCTCTGCATCCGTTGGCGTACCAACTCCCTTGAATGATGGGGGATGGAAGCTCAGGAAATACTTCATGTGTCGGTATCCATGTCCGACAACCACCCTTTCCGCCAAAGGCTCCACTCGCCTGGCTTCTCCGCCTGGCACGGCCGTCGCCGTGTCCACTGTAGTAGGGGTTGCTACCTGAGCTGCCGCTGCAGCTTGGGCTGACACCATCGCTTCTGCAAGCATGCGGCAGAAGTCGCCCGGGTTTACAACCGTGCCCAAAAGACCTGGAGCAGTGGCACTGCTCGCCGGGAGTTCTTCTCTTGCTCTCAACGTACCCGCCTCGTTGCTTGTACTCTTCAAGAAAACAAGAAACAAGGGATCAGTCTCTAATCTCAAGACTTAAACATAAGGACACTTATGGTCCCGCGTTACTCTTATGTGGATAACTTCTCTACGCATTGACCTTGAATCTAACCAGGCACTGATGCCAAATTGTAACACCTTCCCTGTAATGACCATATAATATGGGTCCGGCCGGGGCCCCACAACATACTGACGCCACAGCTTTAGTATTATAAGATGATATAACTACCCACACTCAAAACACTTTGCACAACACAGCGGAAACACAAGTAAGACTAGAAGTTATCAACTACTACAAGAGTAAGAAGATAGCCTTATGGCCTTACAACACAAGAGAGTCCAAACTCACATAATACAACATTCATGAAAGTGCATAAGCACTCCTAGTCTACCTCGGCATGCAAGCCGGACTACATGAGCATAAAACATACAATACCATAAATAGTAAAGCTACAGCAAAAGTAACACTTCATGAGGCTTAGGCCTTTCTGGCCGGTGAGCTAGCTCCTGCTTGCGATCCTTGCCCTATAAAATTTATTAGTAACGTGGGTCAGCAACGGCTGACCTCAGACTGTGTAACCAACACATCTCCTCCAGGCCGCCCTTAACGGACCCCGGGGAACCCTCCAACCTGCAAGTCAGCACTTCGTATACAATATATAAATACAAACCAGAAATGCATTTATAACAGGCTTGGATGTCTCAAACAGCATACACGTTCTCTACTGGTTGAGCATATAATAAAAAGGGGCCTACTTATGCAACATGAATGCAACACCCGGGCTTCACCCAAGACACCCTAAAACGTATGCATCTAGCACAACATCACATCATTTGGGTACTCATCATTTCCCCATTGGCATAAAGCCGCAAACACAAAGGGAAACACAATTTCCACCAACGGCACACAAGCCACCACATGGAATTCTTACTAAGGCCCACCCACTCAAGGTCTTAGACCTGTGCTTGCCTCCAAGCTCTGACATCTCATGTCAGGATTCCAACAAACACAAACTGACCGATTCTAAGAAGCCTTGCTGGACCCCACCCGCTCATGGCCTCATTGCCCGGGCTTGCCCCCAAGCTTGGCATTCTCGTCAGTCTCATAGAAGGGGACTAGTCTCGCTGGGACACTCTCCACACATGACGTACATGTCACGGGATAGCCAGCCGACCATGGAGACACAGCCACGCCTTGGCAAACCACAAACCAAGACAATTCCACCCTAGTCCCTCATTTGTACTGCAGCATTTCCGCGCACCAAAGAAACCATCTACTACTCATGCGGAGCTAACATTGTCCACCAAGGAAACCATCTACCGCCATTGAGGAGCTAACCTTGTCCGGTTCCGGCTACACGTACTCACTCGATAAAAAGGGGAAAACATCACCACATCACAAACGACATCTTGCCGCAACGGATCTCTACGAATCCCTAAAGCTCGTATGCAACATCACCGAGTCGGACTAACGGTCGCGGCTACGGCTTCACCCACCATGCCTAATCCACCAACGGAGAGGATCTCTAATGCAAAACATGTCGGGGACGGACTCAATCGACCCGGAGGTTCCTCTTGAACCTTGGTGACCCAAACCCCTCTCATTTGAGTGTTTGGTGCCCAAAAACTAGAAAAGAAAAGATGCTAAGACACGCATCCTAAAAAACCGAGAGGAGAAGTGTCGTTACCTTCCGACTCCTCTTCCTAGCCATGGTAAAATAGCTGGATGAAAAAATTTGCAATGATCTAGCCTCCAAGGATCTGGACTCGGCTCGCGATTTGGAGCACCGAAGCCTCTCCAATAGCCGGATCTCCACTTCACCTTCCTCCTTGCTCTCACTTCTCTCTAGAACTTAGAAAGAGAACCACTCAAAGAAATGAGGGTTTCTAAGGGTCCAATCCAGAGTATATCCCATCAGGAATAACCCCCAGCCGTTGGATCCCAAAATAAAGAAACGAACGGCTTTGATTCGGGCCTGAAAAGCTAAACCTGGGCCGAACACGGCTTGGCACACGCCCGTGTCCAGGGCCGTGTTCCCCATTCGCCGTCAAAACCGACGCGCTTGGAACAACACACGGGCATTCGATATGCCCGTGTTCTGACTGACACGCCCGTGTTCCAACTGACACGGCCGTGTGGTCGGTCATGTGCCTCCATCGACACAGCCCAGAAAACAACCTGAGAACTACACGGGTACTGGACACGCCCGTGTCCTTGCCCGTGTCTACCTGACACGGCATTGGACATGCCCGTGTCCTTGGCCGTGTGCCTTGTCTCGACACCTCGTCGAGCGATGTATCGACACTTCGTCGTGCGAAGTTCGTCGACTGACTGACACGGCCTTGGACACGCCCGTGTCCTGGGCTGTGAGCCTTGACACGGCCTTGGACATGCCCGTGTCCTAGGCCGTGTGCCTTGTCTCGACACTTCATCGAGCGATGTCTTAATACTCTGTCGAGCGAAGTTCATCGACTGACTGACACGGCCTTGGACACGCCCGTGTCCTAGGCCGTGTGACTTGTCTCGACACTTCGTCGAGCGAAAATCGTCGACTTCCCGGGCCGATACTCGACACGGGCTCGACAAGCCCTGGGACACGCCCGTGTCCCAGGCCGTGTGCCCCTTGCCAGAAACCAAAATTTCCCAAAAATTAGGCCAGAAACGCTTGTCGTTCCTCTACAAATTTTGGGGCGTTACACTGCTACTCACGCTTGAACTATTATCCTACCGAAAGAAAGTGGGTTTTGAGAATTTTTTAAAATTAAAATGAAACGAAATTTAAAACAAAACTATGGATTAAAAGATAGCACTTGATCGATGATTCACCATGAAAAGAGATAGGAGAAATAAAAAAATAATTTTATAATTGCGACTTAACTCGACCGTGACGGATCCGAAAATAAGACAAAATCTCGCTAGAGCATTAAGTCTCCTAACTTATAAACGCTTTGATCGAAATCTCTTTACAGATCAAAGAGGCCTAAAGTTGCATTATCGAGGCGATCTGCACTATTGGATTTGACTCCAATCCGGAGGATTTACGTCGTCCTATCTCTAGGATTGCGTGCAACTCCTTCATTCTTTGAGTGATCTTTCAAATCAACGAGTCTCTCGACTACTATGAAATGAGATGAAAGGCCTACTACCGTATACCGGAAATACGGAGTCGGCTCAAAATAAATCAAAGAGGGATCGAGCGAAAGTTAGCAAAAATAAAATTACGAAGTAAAAAGAATTCCTATCTCAAATCATGGATCCTAATGATCAAATGCTAAAAGAATATTAGCTACGCATGGTTAAGAAAGAAAGCACGAAAAGATAAAAGAAATTCATTTTCATTGAGATATAAAAAGGTGTACAAGAATAATGAAAGAGACACGATTATGCTAATAAAAGAAATTACAATAACAAGAAAAAAGAAATCTACTTAGCAACAAGGAAAAAAACTTGCACTTGAACTAGCTATCTCACTTGCTCTCTTTCCAATCCAACTTCTAAAGCATGAGACCATGGTGCCTTTTATAGATGAGGAGGGAAGATTCTAGATGGGAATAAATTGAAAATGGCAAGGGGGTGGCCGGCTATGTGTAGGGTGAGGGGGAATGCATTTCATTTAATGAGGGGGAAGAAAGAGGTGGAGTTCAATGCATGGTGGCAAGGTGCATGCATGGAGAAATTAATGAAAGAGAGAGAGAGGAAATGAATGTAGAATAAAAGAAGAAATAAAAGATGAGGAAATAGTGTGGCCGGCCATGGGAAGTGGGGGACTCATGCATGTGGAAATTAATGAGGAGGGGAGAGAGAGGGCATGGGGTGGCCGGCCATGCATGAATGGGGAGAGAAATATGGAAATAAATTGATGAAAAAGGGGAGGGAACCGGTCATGCATTAAATGGGGAGCCATGCAAAGGTGGTTGGATGCATGGGCTCGGTTTTGGGCTTGAAGAGGAGCTCGGGCTGCTTGCATCTTTGAAGTGGGCTGCATTATTGAAGTAGATGGGTGGTCGGGCTGCTTGCTTGAAGTGGGCTGCATGCATGTTGGACTTGAGCTCGGGTAGGGGCTGCACCAACACATCAAGGGCTGCATCATGGAGGGCCGGTTTGGATCAATGAAGGAGGGGTCGGGCTGCACCAATGAAGAAGGGCTGCATCTTGAAGTGGGGAGGAGGCGACCATGCACTAGTGGGCTGCTCCAATAAAGAGGGCTGCATGAACCTACAAATAACAACACAAAATAAACATTAGAAACAAAATATTTTTCATGAACATAATAATTATAACAAATAAAACTAAACATCACATAATATAATATATATATTAATAAGACTAAACATAGCAACAAACATATTAAACATCAAAACTAAACTAAACATAACACAACATAAAATATAAAACACATAATAAATTTAGAAATTATCATAACATACGAGAAATAAAACAAAACAGACATAAAATAAACAAAATTATAACTAAACTTAGGAATTTAGGTTTATAAACTATACAAAAAACGTTGACTAAAAGTAGTCATCACACCGCCTTACGCAACACCGATACGTGGAACACATCATGTAGCCCACTCAACTCCACCGACAGCTTCAATCTATACGCTGCTTCGCCAATACGCTCCAGGATCTCAAATGGTCCAAGGTATTTCGGACTCAGCTTCTTCAAGCGTCGAACCCGCGAGACACCCTTGAACGTCTTGATTTTCAAGTACACCCAGTCGCCAACACTGAACTCCACGTTCTTATGTTTGGCGTTATAGTACTTTGACTGTCTGTCCTGAGTGATCCTCAACCGTACCTGAATTGTCTGTATCACTGAAGTGGCATCTTCCACTGCTTAACGTTTGTAAAGCTTCGACTCGCCCATCTCCAACCAATACAACGACGTGCGACACTTTCTCCCGTACAAGGCCTTGAAAGGAGTCATTCCAATACTCGCCTAAAAGCTGTTGTTATACGCAAACTCCGCCATGTACAAGTGATCTTCCCACTGCTTTCCAAAATCAAGGACGTACATGCGAAGCATGTCCTCCAACGTCCGGTTGACCCTCTCGGTCTGGCCATCCGTCTGCAGATGAAAGGTTGTGCTGAACTTTAGCTTAGTAACCAACAGACTATGGACCAACCTCCAGTCATTCGACGAGAAGCGTCCATCTTGATGACTAGCAATACTGCGGGGCACACCATGCAACCGTACAATATTCTCTACATAGAGTTTGGGCAACCTTTCTACCGGATCTTCCTTCCTGATCGGGATGAAGTGCGACACCTTTGTCAACCTATCTACGACCACCCAGATGGCGTCGTTTCCCCTCTATGACTTCGGCAAACCATGCACAAAATCCATAGATATGTCGTCAAATTTCTATTCCGGGATAGGCAAGGACTTTAGGAAACCTCCGGGCTTCTGGCACTCCGCCTTCACCAAGGCACAAGTTTGGCACTTGGCCACATAAAGTGCTACATCTTTCTTCAATCCTAGCCACCAAAATAATTTATTCATGTTTCTATATATCTTCGTGCTTCCCGGGTGGATTGAGTACTTGGTATGATGAGCCTCGTACATCAACTCCTCCTGAAGATTATCTGCACTAGGAACGCATAGGCGACCGTCCTTCCTTAGCAACCCATCCTCAATGACAAACTGGGAATTTGACCCATCCAATGATTCATCAAAGATCTGCTTCATGTTGTTATCCTGAATCAAAGCCCGCCGAACTCTATCAGCTAGGTTACACTGCACCTCAGTCCAAAACAGTTTCGCCTCAGTACTAGACTGCTTGTCAACGCAAGATATCTCCAAAGCCTCAAACTCTCGGACCAATCTCTCATTATGTACCGACAACCAGTTGGCCTGTGCAGGAACCTTACGACGCAGCGCATCCACCACTACATTACCTTTCCCTGACACATAATGTATCTTGAAGGTGTAGTCCCCTAGGATTTCCATCCACCTTCGCTGCCTTATGTTCAGATCCTTTTGATCTAACAGGTACTTCAAGCTCTTATGATCGGTGTATATATAGACTTTCACACCGTACAGATAGTGCCTCAACGGCTTTAAATCAAATATCATGGCCGCTAACTCCAAGTCATGGACCGGATAATTTCTCCCATGAGCCTTCAATTGTCATGAACCATAGGCTATCACCCTCCCATGTTATAGCAGAACACAGCCCAAACCACTGCCCGAAGCATCACTATAGATTTCGAACCCTTCGGTTCCACTTGGGGAACATAAAATAGGTGCTGTGGTCAAACGCCTCTTCAACTTTTCAAAAGCCTGTTCGCACTCTGAAGACCACACAAACTTCTGATTCTTCCTAGTCAAAGTTGTGAGTGGTAGCGCTATTCGCGAGAAGTACTCTACGAAGCGCCTGTAGTAGCCAACAAGCCCCAGAAAGCTCTGGACCTTCTCCACTGTAGTCAAAGTAGGCCACTCCCGTATCGCCACTATCTTTGCCGGATCCACAGCTATCCCTTCTCCACTAACAACATGACCAAGGAACGCTATCGAGGATAAACAGAACTCACACTTGGAGAACTTAGCATACAACTGGTTTCTCCTCAACGTCTCCAACAACATGTGCAGGTGATTGTAGTGATCCTCTTCACACTGTGAGTGAACCAGGATATCGTCGATAAATACTATCATAAAACGGTCCAGGTACTCTCTGAACGTCTTGTTCATCAGATCCATAAACACGGATGGCGTATTGGTCAAACCAAATGGCATGACCGTGAACTCGTAATGCCCAAACCGCGTACTGAATGTTGTCTTTGGGATGTCGCTCTCCCTTATCCTCAATTGGTAGTAACCGAACTTCAGATATAACTTCGAATATACTGTTGACCCAACCATCTGATCAAATAGATCGTCAATTCTCGGGATCGGATACTTATTCTTTTCCGTAAGCTTGTTCAATTCCCGGTAGTCGATACAAAGCCGCAAGCTTCCATCTTTCTTATAGCGAAGACAACCGGTGCGCTCCAAGGCGACGAACTTGGACGCACATAACCTTGCTCCAACAACTCTTGCAGTTGCACCTTTAACTCTGCCATCTCTTTTGGTGCTATCCGATAGGGGGAGCGTGACATCGGTTTGGCACCCGGTACTAGCTCAATAGTAAAGTCCATCTCCCGCTGAGGAGGATCTCCTGGGAGATCATCTAGAAACACATCAGGGTACTCGGACACAACTGGGATACTGTCCACACTAGGCCTAGGCGTTGAAGCCTACACTAATGTGACAAACAGCTCTGCCCCAGACCAAACTGCCTTAATCACCTGAAGGTCCGACATCAAAACTTTCCCTGACCCCTTCATGCCCGCAAACGTAGTCTCTCGTTCAGAATTTAATTCCAACTTAACCTCCTTTCGGTTGCAATAAATGTAAGCTCGCTGCTCCGAGAGCCAGTCCGTACCAAAGATTATATCGAACTCTACTAACGGTAGAATCAACGCTCGCAAATCAAACTCCTGATCCTCAATCCGAACCTTAACTACACAGACCTTATCCGCACTATTGGGATCTATGTGCACATTAACCCAGATTTGATGAAGTCATCCTGGAACTAAGATGAATTAGGTTGTATTTGATGCTTTGTTTGAGTTATATGGTTGCAGGATTCCAATGGGAAGTGTAAACCAATGTCAGTCTACAATGGGTCACCAAACGCATGACCATACAATGTAATCCTGAAAGAAATAGTGCCTAATCACCTAAAGGGGGGGGTGAATAGGTGAACTTAATCCTTTTAACTTTAAAGGCAGAAACACTGAATTATAAGACCTGTATTTGCAATTCTCTACAGTAATTCAGCACAGATAACACAGCAATCACAGAATTAATCACACACAGAGTACACATAGATTTTTATAGTGGTTCCCCAAGGTCTGCGTACATCCATTTGCCCCCTTCGCCTATCTAGTAGTGTACTAGATTCGGCCTAACTTCTCCACTTCTCCTCAGATCCTCAGATCTTACAACTCAGAACCCCAAACAGGTTCCTACAACTCAGAGTGACCTCACTCCTACAACTCAAGCACAAAGCCCTACCACTCAGTCTTCACCAAGACTTACACTCAGAGAACAAAGTCTCCTACAACTCAGGCACTAGGCCCTACCTCAGTCTTCAACAAGACCTACACTCAGAGAATAGAATCTCCTACACTCAGGCACTAAAGCCCTACCTCAGCCTTTATAGTTTATGAAAGTGCAGCTAGATCTGATATACTCTAGAGGGGGGGGGGGGGGTGAATAGAGTATATGGTGCTTGAAAACTTTTTACAACAATTGTTGTAATCTAAGTGAGCAGGGAAGCAATTATTAAATCTAATCACAGAACTAAACTAATCACAAAATAATCACAAAACAATCACAGCCAGAAACAAAAGATAAAGACAAGCAATCCAGATGACACAAGGAGCTATAGTGGTTCCCCTAAACTTGGGTACATCCACTCTTCTACCACCCTAGGTAGGAATCCACTGCAGGATGAGTTGATCAGGTGTCCTGGGCACTAATGAGCTTTTGATAAGGTGCTCAAAAACCAAATCAGATTTTTTGATCAGGTGTCTTGCCACCAATGAGCTTTTGACAAGGTGCTCAAAAACTAAGCTCAAACTTTTGAAGGGAGTTTAAGAAACTCTTTATAGAGATGGGGATGAAAGAGTGATGGAAGTCTTCTCTTTCTCAAAGCAGCTGAGAAGACTATGTGGATTTGATGGTGTCAAAGCTCCCCCTGAGTCCTTGAGATGTTCAGGAAAAGAAGCTTTATTATAGGGTGATAGGACTTCAGAAGTTGATCTCCAGCAAAAGATGATTTCATTAACAGCTGAAATGTTAGGTGTCTGGAGTCTTGAAAATGTTAGCCTTGAACACTTGAGACAAGAGAGATCAGAAGATTTCAGAAAGTTTGATCTCCTTGGATGTGTGTTATTGAGAGAATTCTTTGAGACAAAGAATATTTTATTCTTGTTCTTCTTGTCTGTGTTCTGAGGATTATTGATGTCTGAGAGAGATTCAAAAATCTTGTCTTTTATCCTCTGGTACTGAATAGAAAAACATCCTCTGTCAAGAATAGCCGTTGGCCTGCATTAATTGCATCCTTAATTGCAATTGTCTTCTGGTGGAAAGTCCAAAGAAACATTCCTTGATAATCCCTTGAAACTTGGTCCAGAAATAAATGAAAACGGCTAGAAAATCTTCTGAAATAATTGCTGAATAACTCCTTAACTGATCTTAATTTGAATCTTGAAAAATCCTTGAAGTTATCAGAAAATCATCGAACTGAGCTCTGCTATCGTCGAACTGAGCTCAGTGAAATGGACTTATACAGCAACAAAATATCGTCGATCTGAGCTCAAAGATCGTCGAACTGAGCTCAGAGATAGAGATCCAATACTGAGTCAAGATCGTCGAACTGAGCTCGCAGATCGTCGAATGGAGTTCGATGATTTGTTGAAGTTGAGCTCAGCGATTGTCGAATGGAGTTCGACGATCTGTTGAAGTTGAGCTAGATGATCGTCGATCGGAGTTCGACGAATCGTCGTGCTGTGCTCGACGATATGACTTAGTCTCAAACTGAAAAATTCTTGGTCTTGAGGGCAGCTTCCAAACCTAGACTTCCAACCCTTAAACTCAATTCTAATTGACCTTTTGAGCTATACATGAGGTCAAACATTGGTTTCCTAAAGACATAGTGATCCTGACCCAAATTAGTAATAGGGTGTTCCAACAATCTCCCCCTATTTGGGTTAGGATTACTATTTACAGAGTTTGGAAAAAATAAAATAACAACATACAAGCAACAATACAGACAAGCAAAAAGCTGGACATTGCAGAACCACAGATATATATCATCCCAGATAATAATCAGAAATCAGAGTGATTGTCACCTTACATAATCATTTCTTCTCCTTGCTCTTAATGAGTTTGATTTCTCTATTGGGGTTGAGGGCTTCCTTCTTTGATCTTGTGTCATCTGCTGCACCTAAAGAGGTTTGCTGTTTGGGCCTTGGAACTACAGCTTCAGGATGCAGCTCCATGTATCTATCAGAATCAAAGAATTTGCTTGGACCATATCTTTCCAACTCTTTCTTTCTCTATTCAGATAATGTAGTGATGTTGGAGGAGTCTTTGCCTTGCTCTCTAGCTTTCTTAATATGATCCAGTGCAGTAAGCTCTTTCATCCTTGCAGTCCAAGCAGTTGGATTGTTTTCAGGATCTTCAAATGGCACTGGTGGCTCATATATATTTGATGGATTATCCCGAGGAGGCCTAGATGAAACTACTTCTTCAGTTTTTAGGAAAAGGACCAGAGGTTGTGTCAGATGAGATTTGTCTTTCCCTGGAGTAGGGATGTTGCCTTGAATATCCTTTAGAATAAACCTGGAATTCTCTTTGATTTCCTCTATAATTTCCTCTTCTGGATTGAGAGCCCCTAGACTGGCTTCCCCTATGATAGGATCTTGCATGTGGCTGATAGGGAGTTTGACTTCTAGCAGAGGGTTGAGCAGCTGAACTTCCTCCTGCACCTGCATCCGGAGGAGGTGGTGGAGGAGGATGAGGATGTTGAAATTGAGAAGATCCTTTTTCATATTTCCTTTTCTTCTTCATTGCTTTGAGTTGATTCTTTGAGTACTGCATCCAGTGCTCAGTTATGGGGCAATTATGAAGAATATAATATGGTATGTCATTGTTGTCCTTGACCTTGGCTGGAGGTACTCTCTTCATGGCTTTGCTCCTTGCCTTTCTCTTTCTGGCAATGGTAGCAGAAGAATCATCAAAATCTGTCTTGAACTCATCACTTTCTGAACTTTGATCATCATAAAGAGCATCAATCCTTTTCATCAAATCTTTCTTGAGCTGGGTTGAAGCAGATGAGGCAGCAGAGGTTGGAGTAGCAGCAGATACAACACTTGTAGCAGTTGTAGTTGAAGCAGAAGCAAAGGTTGAAGCAGCAGTAACAGTAGTAGATACTGAAGTTGTGGCAGTAGTAATAACAGCAGTTGGTGCAGCAATAGTTTCACATTCAGAAACAGCAATATCAGCAGCAGGAATATCATCAAAAAACACATTAGGCTCAAAATCATGTGCCTCTGTCATAAGGATATCAACAAAAACTGGAACAACAGTAGCAGCAGCACTGACAGCACTAATAGCAACAGATATATCAACACTATCTTCAGCAGGAGGGACAGCAGCATCAGAAACAGCAACCATGCTTTCAGCAGGAGTAGCAGCAACATAAACTGAGTTAACAAAGGAAGTTATGATGCTGGGGTCACAACAAGAGAAGGGCACAAGGGCCTTGGAGAGGTCCTCTGGGGGCTGCAGAGCAACTGTCTCTGGAAGACAACTAAGGTAGGCTGAATCAAATGCTGACAGCAGATACCTGAGGTCTATTGAAAAGACTGCAACAGGAGGTGGAACTGGATCTTGAAGAACAGCAGCAGCAGCAACAACAAAAGCTGAAGAAACAGCAGACACAGCAGGCAGGCTCACTTCATAGGTCATCTCCCCCTGCCTAGATTCAGACAAGGCTGGATCAAGGCACAATGCTGAAGGGGCTTCCTGAGGGAATAAGAAGGAGAGCCTGGAAGAAAGAGTTGCCACTGACTGGAGTAATGGAGCCAAGGAGGTCTCCAAGAGAAGAGATAGCCTGGGGGCTAGCAATTTATAAATCCTGTCAGCAAGGGCTGGAAGATCTACTTGCTCAGTAGTGACTGGAGCAGAGGTAGAGGATGGAGGTGTAGCTGTTTATGATGATAGTGGAGAGCTAGTGTATTGGGGAAGAGATGGTTGAGGTATGGGTAAAGTGGTGATGGAGGACAGTGGGATGGAGAAAGATGGTGTGAAGATGGGTTGATCAATGATCTCTTGCAGAAGGTCTTGATAAGAGGTTGAAGATGAGGGCAGCTCAGGAGGAGAGGAGGGTGAGTCATCCATGAAGGAATCATCAATAAGGTTGAATGAGGGAATGGAGGGTGATAAAGTGGCAATATCTAGTTGAGGGTAGGAGTATAATGGATGGAATTGTTCTTCTATTGTTGGTAGAGTAGGGATTGGAGATGGTATAGATGTTGGAGAAGGGCTGGAGATGATGATGGTGGATGGAGTTTGAATGGTGGATGGAATTGGAAGAGATGGAATGCGAGGAGGAGGAGGAGAGGCAGCAGCAGGCAGGTCATCTGCAGGGGTAGAGACCTGAGGGGAAGTGACTATGGCAGTCCTGGTGCCTGAAGTTGTGCTGGAAGAGGGACTGTTGGGCTTGGTGATCTGCCTGTCCCATTTATCAAAAAGGGCACAAGACAGTCTCTTGGAAGCATTTATGTGTATCCCAGAAGATACTAGCAATGCAGGGCACCTGTTCTGCAGAAAAACGCCTAAAATTCTCCCAAAATTCACAAAACTCTTATTGATTTTCTTTTTGATTAGGTCAAAGAAGACCTCTCCCCAGTTCAGATTCTTCTTGTCCACTATGGCTCCCATTAAGCAGAGCTGATACCTAGAAATGGTATCATGGGCAGAGTGCTTAGCCAATAGGACCTTCCCAACTACATCAGCCAGGAATCTATATTCCACAGACAGATTCTTCTTCAGCAGCTTGCTAGGGTTAGCCTCAGAATGACCCATTCTTGCAAGCAAATCAGCATATTCTTCTCCAGATAAATCAGCAGAGTCTCCACCAGTACTTAACTCAAAAACTTCTGTCAGAATTCCTGGGGTCAAGGGTACCTGGGTGCCAGAGATTGATCCAACAATGGTGTTTTGATCCTGATTGTGGGCAGTGTAGACCCACTCTTTAATTTCATCAGTAGCAAGTTTAATCCTGGTGGTCATGATTGTAGCAAGTTTCTGCTCTTTGAACAACTCCAAGATGTCCTGGAAAATCTGATCTGTCATGCTGAAGGACTCCATGTCAATGTTAAAGCCGGCATCAAATTTCATGGCGGCGAGAACAACAACAGAAACGGCCATGGTTAGCTGCAAAGAATCAACAAACAAAACGACCAAGTGCAGAAATGTTTGGAGGGAAAGAAAGTTTTTGCAGAGAAATCGAAAGCGCAAAAGGAGAACGACGGTGAAAAATGAATTTTATATTAGGGTTTGACGCAGAATTGGAAAGATCGTTGAACTCAGTTCGACGATCGGGGCTTCTAAAGGAAACTGAAGAGTCTTCAATATCGTCGATCTCCGTTCGACGATATTGGAGAGCGTCGAGCTCTGTTCGACGATCGTTCAGAGAACAAAATCGTCGAGCGCCATTCGAAGATCGCTGACCGGAATAGATAGTTCATACTATCTGAGAAACGCTGAACTCAGGTCGACGATTTCAGAAATCGTCGATCTCCGTTCGACGATCTGGGGGAAAATTGTCGAGCGCAGTTCAGAGACTAGAAAAACTCTAGACACTAAGGAAAAATCAAGATGTTTGTCTGGTCTTGGTCAATTTTTAAACTTTTAAAATCTTGGATATTATTTAAGACTTCCTCCATCTAACATTCCTAACTGATTTAGGAAGAAGGTGTGTTTCTTTTCATCCAAGGGCTTGGTGAAAATATCTCCCCTTTGTAAATCAGTAGGGATATATTGCAGTTTAATTTTATTTTTTTCAACATTATCCCTTAAGAAGTGATGCCTAATCTCTATGTGTTTTGTCCTACTATGGAGGACTGGATTTTGAGCTATAGAAATAGCACTGGTGTTATCACAAAAGATTTTAGACTTCTCTAAGTTGTAGCCATAGTCTAGGAGTTGGTTTTGAATCCACAAGATTTGTGAACAACAACTACCTGCAGCCATATATTCAGCTTCAGCAGTTGAAGTTGACACAGAAGTTTGTTTCTTACAAAACCAAGAGACAAATCTGTCACCAAGGAACTGACAAGTTCCACTGGTGCTTTTCCTGTCAATTCTGCATCCAGCATAATCAGCATCAAAAAATCCAGTTAAATCAAATGTTGAATCTTTTGGATACCAGAGAGCTAGATTTGGACAACTTTTAACATACCTGAGAATCCTCTTTACTAGTGTTAGGTGTGACTCTCTAGGGCTTACTTGGAACCTAGCACATATACATGTAGCAAACATTATATCTGGTCTACTGGCTGTAAGGTACAGTAAAAAGCCAATCATTGCTCTATATGTTGTCTGATCAACAGGTTTCTCATATTCATTAGCATCCAATACAGCATTAGTAGGCATAGGTGTTTTCATACAAGATGCTTTCAGACATGCCAAATTTCTTAACCAATTCATTTGCATACTTGGTTGAGAAATAAAGATGCCTTCAGCATGCTGTTTGACTTGCAATCCTAGGAAGAAGGATAGCTCACACATGCTACTCATTTCAAATTTAGAATGCATTAGGTTGCAAAACCTTCTGCACAATTTTGAGTCAGTAGAACCAAAAATAATATCGTCTACATAAATCTGTACTAGTAGGGTATGAGACTTATGGGTTCTAATGAAAAGAGTTTGATCTACTCTATCCCTTATAAATCTATTTTCCAAAAGGAAGCATGCTAGGGTCTCATACCATGCTCTAGGAGCTTGCTTGAGACCATATAATGCTTTGTTCAACTTAAAAACATTATCAGGATAAGTTGGAGAGATAAAACCTGGGGGTTGTCTGACATATATTTCTTCTTTGATGTCTCCATTTAGAAATGCACTTTTGACATCCATTTGATATACCTTGAAGCCTTTATGTGCTGCATAAGCTAAAATATTCTGATGGCTTCCAATCTTGCAACTGGTGCAAAAGTCTGGTCATAGTCTATTCCTTCTTCTTGAGAATATCCCTGAGCAACTAGCCTTGCCTTATTCCTTACAATTACTCCTTGATCATCCAGTTTGTTTCTGAACACCCACTTTGCTCCAACAATGGAGTGATCCTTAGGCTTTGGCACTAGTTCCCACACTTTGTTCCTTTCAAATTGATGCAACTCTTCTTGTATTGCAATGATCCAGTGTGGATCTTGCTCTGCATCTTGAATGGACTGAGGTTTCAATTTGAGATAGGAAAGCAGGTGTGCAACAGGTTTTGGTTGACCTGATTTCTGGTTTGCACACCAGCTGAGATGTCTCCAATTATTTGGGAAATTGGATGGTCTCTTGATGCTACTAAATCAACAGGGGGTGTTGATTGTTCACCAACCTGTGTTGTTGTTTCCTCTTGTGGTACAACAACTGGCTCTTCAGGTTGTTCTTCAATATGTTGAATAATTTCTTCATCTTCACTGCTTTCATCCTTTTGAGTAACCTGTAACTTGTTCAAGTCTTCAACAAGAGAGTGTTCCTGCAGAGGTTCTATGGTAGAAGAGATCTTCTCCTTGAAAGACATGTTAGATTCATCAAATGATATATGAACAGATTCCTCAATTTTTAGAGATGATTTATTATAAACCCTATAAGCCTTGCTGATCATGGAGTATCCCAGAAACACTCCTTCATCAGCTTTAGCTTGAAATTTTGCTAAATATTTCTTGTCATTATTATGTATGTAGCAAATACAACCAAAAACTCTAAAATAATCAACTTTAGGTTTCTTCCCTTTGAGTAATTCATAGGGAGTTTTTCCCTTTAGTTTATGTATCAAACTTCTATTCAGCACATAGTTGGAGGTGTTTACTGCCTCTGCCCAAAAGGATAGAGGAAGGTGAGCATCTGACAACAATGTAGTGGCAAATTAATAAGGGTTCTATTTTTCCTTTCAGCTACCCCATTTTGTTGAGGAGTTCTAGGAGCTGAGAACGTATGCCTGATTCCTTCACTCTGACAGAACTCTTGCATAAGAAGAGAATCAAACTCTGTCCCATGATCACTTCTGATCAGGGCAATGTGAGTATTGAACTCAATCTGTATACATTTGAGAAACTCTGTCAAACACTTAAAGTTATCAGACTTCTTCCTTAGAAAGAACACCCAAGTGAATCTAGAGAAGTCATCTACAACTACTAAAGTGTAAGATTTCCCTCTAGGCTTTGTACTGTGATGGGTCCAAAAAGATCCATTTGTAACAGATACAATATCCTAGGTGAATCACTCTTATTAAGTGACTTAAAACTGTTTTTTAGTTTGCTTGCCTAATTGACAAGCCCTGCAGAGTCCTTCCTTCTTATAGGGTCCAAAAGGTAGTCCTCTAACAAGGTTGTCCTTGGATAGCCTAGCAATAGTTCTAAGGTTTAGGTGTCCTAGTCTCTTATGCCATAAAATATTTGGTCTACAAATAGAATTGAACAGGCAAATATCTACATCTGTTGAAAGAAAATCTACTAGATAGATGTTACCTTTTCTTTTACCAGTCAACACAGTTGTGTTGTCCTCTGACTTGATTTTGCATAATACTTTGCTGAAGGTCACCTGGTAGCCTTCATCACACAACTGACTGATGCTTATTAAGTTGTGCTTCAGTCCTTCCACATAAGCTACCTTCTTGAATGTTACTGATCCAATCTGGACTGCACCATATCCTTTGGTTTGTCCAAAGTTTGAATCACCAAAGATAACTTTGGGTCCAAGCTTGGCTCTAAAGGATGTGAGGTTGTCCTTGTTTCCTGTCATGTGCTTAGAGCACCCACTATCCAAGTACCATTGCTGGTTAGATGTTGGATAGGTCTTCTCCTGCACATAAGATAATTCATTTTTTGACCCAGTTTACCTTGGGCCTAGGTTGATAACCTTTAAACTCTGAAATAAAAGACATCCTAGGTTGACTCTTATAACCTTCAGGATGATATCTCCTTGGAGGTATAATCCATTTAGTATAAGTGTTAAAGATTTGGGATGAAGGACCCTTAGGATTGGATTTTGATTTGCCCTTGAAAGAATTTCCAGAGCTCTGACCTCTGTTCGACGATCGTGGAGCTGCGTTCGACGATCTTGGGTCAGATCGTCGAGCTCCGTTCGACGGTCGACTATGACAGAGTTCAGGAACTTGAGATCGTCGACCTGAGTTTGACGATTTTGCCTGAGATCGTCGATCTGCGTTCGGCGATCGTCGATCTCTGTTCGACGATTTCTGCTGGGACTTAGTTTTCTTGGGCAGATCAGAATTTTTCCTAGCTACCTCTACAACTCCCTTTCCTTTATCAGAAATGAACTTGATTGGAGTTGTTAGAATATGGGTTGGCTGGATGAAGCACCCAAGCCCAGTGTACTATTAAATCTGGAGTTCACTGTGCTTGTGATGTCCATCAGCTTGATACTTCTCCATTAAGGGATTCTTCAAGTTTCTTGGCCTCAGATAGCTCACCTTTCAGTAAAGCTATCTGCTCCCTACAGCACTCGAACTCCTGAGAGAGTTTGAGGTTTTTGACTTAAGGTATTATGTTCAGATAAATGATGTCTGAGAGAGAGATAATTCTTTCTCAGATTTTAGCAGGTCTAAACATAATGCTTTAAACTCAGATTTAAAGTCCTCTGAATTAAAATCAAAAGAAGTTATTACCTGATCTTCTTCAGTTGAGTCTCTGAATCTGACTCTGACTCTTCTTCATCTGAATTATGTTGAGAGGCATTGATTGCCATCATGCAGAACTCTTTCTCTTCTGCATCATCTTCATCATCACTGGAGCTGGATGAGGCTTCTGACTCCTCTTCAGTCTCACTCCAGGATTCAGCAACAAAACCCTTTCTTGTGTGTTTGTTTTTGCTTGAGGAGGTTTGCCATTGCCATTCCTCTTGGAGTCTTTCTCCTTCCTTCTTTCTTTCTTGTCCCTTATGTCATTGTTTTTGTTTTCTGGACAGTCAGGAACAATGTGCCCTGGTTTCCTGCAACCAAAGCAGACAATTTCCTTATTATAAATGACTTATCATACCTTGGCTTATCATGCTCCTTTTATGATCTCTTCTGAAGTCCTTTCTAGCCATCTTGTAAAATCTTTTGGCCACAGACTGAGTAGTTCGTCATTGCCTGTGACTTTGTCTTCAGGCTGATCTTCAGTTGCCTTGAAGGCTATTGTCTTCTCTTTTCTTGTGGCTGGTGAGGCAGCCTTCTGTTCTTCTTCTCTATTCTTAATGAGTAGCTCATAAGATTTGAGCTTACCCAATAGAGCTTCAGTGGTGATCTCATTCAAACTTCTGGCATCCTTGATTGGCCAGATTCTTGAATCCCAAGTGCTAGGGAAGCACATTAGAATTTTGTCATTGAGTTCAGTTAGTAAGATCTCTTTATCCAAGGTCCTGAGTTCACTGACTATTAGACTGAGCCTGTTGTACATATCTCCAAGGACTCAGCTTCTCCCTTCTTGAAATTCTCATATTGAGATATGAGGTGGGATCTCCTGTCCTTTCTCTCATCAGCTGAGCCTAAGACTATTTCAAGAGTTTATCCCAGATTTCCTTTGCTGAATTGCATTCAGCACCTTTTGAAAGATGTCATCAACATTGTCTGGGCTAAGATGTTTATAGCTTGGCATCAGCTACCTTCCATTTCTTGATATCAGCATCTGTCGTGATGGAGGTGGAACAGCATTTGTACATGAGTTCTTTGGAGGTCTTGGACAAACTGTCAAAACAGAGTTAAAAATATCCTCGTCAATAGAATTCATGTATAATCTGATCCTTGCTTTCCAAGTGCAAACTTGGATAGATTGCACACTGGAGGTCTGGTGCTAGCATAATCTTTGTTTTGGGCCATGATTTGTGAAAACAAAACCTAATAATAAACTCAAAAGAAAACAGATCTAACTAAGAATCTTTGGGTTCAGGTGTTAGCCTGTGCAACACCAAGGTGTGGTATGTTTAACCAACCTGCCTCTGATACCAATGAAAGTGCAGCTAGATCTGATATACTCTAGAGGGGGGTGAATAGAGTATATGGTGCTTGAAAACTTTTTACAACAATTATTGTAATCTAATTGAGCAGGGAAGCAATTATTAAATCTAATCACAGAAATAAACTAATCACAAAATAATCACAGAACAATCAGAGCCAGAAACAAAAGATAAAGACAAGCAATCCAGATGACACAAGGAGCTATAGTGGTTCCCTAAACTTGGGTACATCCACTCTTCTACCACCCTAGGTAGGAATCCACTGCAGGATGAGTTGATCAGGTGTCCTGGGCACCAATGAGCTTTTGATAGGTGCTCAAAAACCAAATCAGATTTTTTGATCAGGTGTCTTGCCACCAATGAGCTTTTGACAAGGTGCTAAAAACCAAGCTCAAACTTTTGAAGGAGTTTAAGAAACCCTTTACAGAGATGGGGATGAAAGAGTGATGGAAGTCTTCTCTTTCTCAAAGCAGCTGAGAAGACTATGTGGATTTGATGGTGTCAAAGCTCCCCCTGAGTCCTTGAAATGTTCAGGAAAAGAATCTTGGTTGTAGGGTGATAGGCCTTCAGAAGTTGATCTCCAGCAAAAATGATTTCAGCAACAGCTGAAATGTTAGGTGTCTGGAGTCTTGAAAGATATTGGCCTTGAGCACTTGAGACAAGAGAGCATCAGAAGATTTCAGAAAGTTGATCTCCTTGAATGTGTGTTCTTGAGAGAATTCTTTGAGACAAAGAATATTTTATCTTGTTCTTCTTGTCTGTGTTCTGATGATTATTGATGTCTGAGAGAGATTCAAAAATCTTGTCTTTTATTCTCTGGAACTGAATAGAAAAACATCCTCTGTCAAGAATAGCCGTTGGCCTGCATTAATTGCATCCTTAATTATAATTGTCTTCTGGAGGAAAATCCAAAGAAACATTCCTTGATAATCCCTTGAAACTTGGTCCATAAATAAATGAAAATGGCTAGAAAATCTTCTGAATTAATTGCTGAATAACTCCTTAACTGATCTGAATTTGAATCTTGAAAAATCCTTGAAGTTATCAGAAAATCGTCGAACTGAGCTCTGTTATCGTCGAACTGAGCTCAGCGAAATGGACTTATACATCAACAAAATATCGTCGATCTGAGCTCAAAGATCGTCGAACTGAGCTCAGAGATAGAGATCCAATACTGAGTCAAGATCGTCGAACTGAGCTCGTATATCGTCGAATGGAGTTCGACGATTTGTTGAAGTTGAGCTCAGCGATCGTCGAATGGAGTTCGACGATCTGTCGAAGTTGAGCTAGACGATCGTCGATCGGAGTTCGACGAATCGTCGTGCTGTGCTCGACGATATGACTTAGTCTCAAACTGAAAATTTTTTGGTCTTGAGGGCAGCTTCCAAACCTAGACTTCTAACCCTTAGACTCAATTCTAATTGACCTTTTGAGCTATACAGGAGGTCAAAATTGGTTTCCTAGAGACATAGTGATCCTGACCCAAATTAGTAATAAGGTGTTCCAACAGTTTAGGCTTATAACTCAGATCTATACAAGATCCTACATAATATAAAGTTTACAAAGTAAATAACCACAATTCAGAAAGAGAGAGATGAATTGACTGGCTTCTTGATGAGTTTCTGGAAGAACTAGGCAGAGATCAACCACCCTTGGCTTTCTTCAAAGCTTCTTGAATTAGAACACATTAGGGTTGAATCTCCTGGCAGATGATGTTCAATCAACTGCTGTCTTGAGAATCAGATCTCGATCTGAATCTTACTTATCAAGCCTGGTTCAACAGTGTTCTTCTTAGAAGGAGCTTCTCTCCAACTTCGCTTAGATCTTCTCTTGAAGGTCTTCTTCTTGTGTGTGTGTTTTCACTTCATTGATTACTTCTTCTGTTGAAGGAGAAAGGTCTTTAAATAAGCTTTCTCCATGGTGATCTGCTGATTCGGTTTCTAACAACTTTCTGACGGCTCTGACAGTTGCAGTTGACCGGTTGAAATGACAGCTGTCAAGTCATCCAGTCACTTCTTGAAATCTCTGTCACTGTCTGAAACTGTCGAGACAGTTAGTCTTTATGTGTCGACACAAATAGACTAAGTGTCGGAACAAGTAGACTAAGTGTCGACACTAGCCTTGATGGTGTCGACACAACTCCTTGTGTTGTTGTAACAGCTTCTCGACACTACTTCAGAATGTGTCGACACTGATCCTATGTGTCGACACAAGCCTTCTGTTGAATGTGTCGACACTGATTGAGTGTGTCGACACAAGTACTTCTTTCTTCAATACTTAGTTGATTTCTGCCGTGTGTCGACACAACTCATTTGTGTCGACACAACTTCTTGTGTTGAGACTTTGCTAAGTGTCGACACATCTTCTTTGTGTCGACACATCTTCTTGTGTTGAAACTTTACTGAGTGTCGACACATCTTTTTAGTGTCGACACATGTACTTGAACTTTATTGAAGTTTGCTGAGTGTCAACACAGCCTCATAGTGTCGACACATGTACTTGAACTTTTTTGAAGTTTGCTGAGTGTCGACACAGCCTCCTAGTGTCGACACTTTTGCTGTCGACAAGGGTTCTCTGGATGTTGACACTGCCTCTAAGTGTCGACACAGATAATGTTGACAATTCTTCACTGTGTGTCGACACAACCTGTATGTGTTGACACTTTTCTTCTGGTGTCGACTCTGCCTTCCTGGTGTCGACACAATTACTCCAAGTGTCGACATAGCTTCACTGGGTGTCGAGACTAGCCTTCTTAAGTGTCGACACTTTTCTTCTAGGTGTCAACACATGGACTTTGAATCTTTTATGCTTTCCCTGCAATTACTTAACCTGCACACATAAACTCAAAGCACATCAAATACATCTTGATGTATATCATTGAGTAGGGTGAGGCTTCTTTAAATCAGGTACATATATTCCAATGTACCCAACAATCTCTCCCTATATTGGAGAAGTCATAACCTTAGTCAATGATATACACCATACATAACAAATTCTCAGTATGATGTAAAACAATATTATATGACAGGGTAAGAACTAAACATGTATAAACATAACATGTATAAACAATTATCTCAAAATAATAATATAATAGATTGAACATATAACATTATTCTTACAACTTCAAAAAGTTTGATTAATCAGAAGTTTACATGGAGTTTAATGCAAAAGATTACAAGATTGTAAACTAAGAAAAATTCTATCATATGGCTGTTCTGGTTCCTTGATAATAATGCCCTTTCCAGATTGAATCTTTGCTTGAACAGGAGCTTCATTGTCTCAACAGGCTACTTCCCTTTAAGATCTTTCTTTTTCTGTTCTTCAGCCCTTATCTTCTGTCTTTCAAAATAGTGATAAGGCTTAGGGAAATACTGTTAGGCTCCTGTGCATTAGGAGGTAGCTTCCCTAACTTAGCCTTCCTTCTGTATTGTACTATTGCTCTTGCCTAGCCTCATGTTTATTCCATTCCAGTCAGAATACCATTTGCCTCTCTCTAGGAAATTATCCTTAGCAGCCTTCCAAGCAGTTAATATGATATTCCTAGAGGTTGGGCTCCATTGCTCAAAATTCTGGCTTAATTCAGCTTGCTCTCTGAACTTTTCTTAGATAATTGGGCCTCTTTCTTTTAGAACTGCCTCTGGCACAGGCTGTACAACCTTTTCAAAAATAACATTCTGATTACCCTTAGGAGGACTATACATAGACTGTACCTCCTGATGTATCATGTCAAAATCTGCAGGAGGGTATATCACTTGAGCTACTTCAGCTTGCTCTCCTCCAAAATAAGTAGGATTAATCCAGATTCTGCCACATTATCATCATCACATAAAGGTGGATATCCCAGGGTAGCTCTGATGTGGTGTTGAAATCCACTTTGCATGATCAGAGCCTGCCTTGACTAAAACCCTCTCCCCCTTTATGACTTCTCTTTCTATATGATCCCTAAGATCATCTTTCTGGAATCTTATTTGAGCATTCAAATAGTTAACTCCATCCTTATAAAAAGGTTTCAACCTTTGGAGCTTTTCAGTGATAGCCTTTTGAGATTCTTCAATGGCAGCTTTAACAGCAGTGAGTCTCTCTTGTAGTTGCTTATCAAATTCAGCCTTGGCAGCAGTCCTTGCTGTAGTTTGGGCAGCAGCTAGATTCTACATTTCAGTGACTATCACATTGTGTGATTCAGTTAAATTTTCATTCATTCTTATCTGGTTTTCCAGGACATAGCCTGTTTGACTGCCAGATCATCAATCTGTTTCTTGAGATTCTCTTGATGTGTAGCCAGATAGACCATTGCATTGCCTCCTTTATGGAAATAATCAGTCATTTACTTCTTGTGTTGATTCACTTCAAATCTGATATATTTGATGTCTTGTGCCAGATCAAATTGCAGGGTTTTATGCCCTTCATCTATATTCTTTTCTAAAGCTTTTCTTTGCTCATCCATCTTAATTTGCAATGCCACCATTAGAGAACTATAATCAGTAGTTGGGGCAGGCTGTGGAGCAATTGTCTGGAGTGCTTTCTTGTAATTCTGGCTTCTTCTCTTGAAGACCTGAAACTTCCTCTTCTTGTCTCTAGCAGCCTCTTCATCCTCTGAAGCAGAAGTACTGACAATGTCTACTCTATCCTTAGGACTAGGATGTAAATCCTTCTCAATCCTTGGTAGCTCCTCAGCAATTCTTTGCTCTTCAGTTTCTTTTGTAGTAGTCTCCTCTACATGCTCTACATGTTCCCCATCAAAGTGTACCTGCTCCCCCTCAACAGCTATTTTCCCCATCTAAGTCAGTCTGTATTAGATCATGGAATAGCTCCTCTAGAGTAAACTCATGTTGAGGTTGGATTGGTGAATCTCTGTGCTCAGGAGCATCTAATACCTCTCTATCAGCAACTGATGTGTCCTCCATGACCACATCCTGGGGTTGACTATGTATCTGTGTTTGCTGATTAACACCAGGTAATAAATCAGTCAAAACTTCATCCTCAATAGAAAAATTAATTGATTAACTTCAGTAATTACCTCTAGAATGGTTTGGGTAGCCCTTTCACTCTCTAATAGAGTGGCCATCCACATGTAGAGGCTCCCCCTGGAGTGGATCCAGGTGATAGGGCTAGCTGATGGTAGCTCCCCCTGCCTCTGTGCATCTTCTTGTCTTGCTGGTGACTGGTCAGCATTTTTCCCTCTTCATCATCAGAATAAAACACCACTTGCTCCTCTGAGCTACTTGAGGGATTCTTGAGCCACAATGGCTGTCTTCTTCTTCTTCTTCTGAGGTGTTTCCTTTTCTGGAGTTGGCAGTTCCTTTGTCAATACTCTATCCCACCTTGAGAAAATTCTCACATCCATTTCCTCATGTGGTTTATCTTTGAACTGCAGCTGGTTCATCACTCAGGTATACTGCCAGCTAAGTATAAACTCAGAATTCTTCCCAGATTGGGTTTCTTCAGGCTCTCTTTTATCTTATCAAACATAACTACTGACCAATCATTATTAGTTTGAAGATTATCCTTGTCATCAAACTGAATATATGAGCTGAAATTCTGTCATGTCTCCAGGCTTGCTCAGAATTACCTTGCCAACTATTTCAGACAAGAAATTTGCCCTGCATGTTCATGCCTTTCCTGTTGAAAACTGATCCTAACTTCAGGTTGGAATCTAAACCACACCATTCAATGCTCCTCTCTAGTCTATAAGCAGATATATCTTCTTCCTCTTTGGTCTTGGTAGTTGAAGTACCTTTATTAGACTTTTCTGTGTGATCTTGACTTTGTTCATGAACTCTAGACTTAATCTTGAGTCCTGATTCATCAAGAGTAGCTGCACCCAAGAATTCAAGGACCTCCTTCTTCCAGATCTTGATTGGTTCTGATACAAGATACTCTAGTCCAGTCTCGGCAATTAGGTTACCACACCTTTGATTTCTGTTCCGCGTCATCAAAGGCATGACGCACGAGCTCATATCCTTCATTAATGTTCTCTTCTAGCTTGGGCGCCATTAGGGTTTGAAGAAATTTGAATGAGAGAAGAGAGATGTCGACACACAAGTTTTGTCTCGAAACTTTGGTGAGCGTGTCGACAAACAATGGGAAAGCCTATTATATCTTTCTAGAATTGAAGGTGAAAAGGCGCGTTAAACATACTTGAATGGTCGACACAGTTGAAAAAGTGTCGACAATTTACTTATAATGTCTCGACTACATGTTGTCGACACAAATATAGTCGACAGATATATGTGTCGACACTTATATATCTCAGCTCGACACTTAGTCGAGACTTACTAGACTAAATTCTGTGTAAATCCTAAGTGTCGACACCACCCTAGATGTGTCGACACCTACACTGCATGTGTCGACACTAATTCTCTGAAGTGTCGACACAGACTTCCTAGATGTGTCGACACCATTTCTCTGAAATGTCGACACCACTTCTATGTATCGACACAGACAACTCTGTGTGTCGACACTATTTTACTTAGCCAATTTTTGTAAACTATTCTAAGTTTATCATACCTAATTCAATTTTAAACTTATTGAATTTGGGTTCATCTAAGGGTTTAGTATACATATCAGCTAACTGATTATCTGTCTTAACATACTCTAGAGAAATGTCTTCTTTTTCCACATGTCTCTTAGAAAATGGTATTTAATTTCTATGTGCTTAGTCCTACTATGGGAGACAGGATTATTTGCAATAGAAATGGCACTAGTAGAATCACAAAATAAAGGTGTCTACTATACTTGAATACCATAATCTTCTAGCTGATGTTGAATTCATAGAAGTTTGAGGACAGCAACTTCCTGCAGCCACATACTCTGACTCTGCTGTGGAGATAGCCACACTGGTTTGCTTCTTGCTACTCCATGACACCAGCCTTCCTCCTAGAAATTGACAGGTTCCTGTGGTACTTTTCTATCTTCCTTGCAGCCTGCAAAATTTGCATCTGAATAACCTGTCAGTTCA
>CM077167.1:31822784-31999411 GCA_039583875.1 Platanthera guangdongensis
TGTTTCACCAGCAGCTCCTGTTGCTTCGAACTCCGAGGCTGAGCCTTCTGGCTCAGGAAGCAGGGGGACACTGCTCAATGCTTGCCCCAGGTAGGAGTGGAGCTGAAGAAGCAACGGAAGCCGTGAGCAAGGAGCCGTGTCCTTCGGGAGATCGAAGAGGGTGGTTAAGCCACCGGCTCGGTACTGTGATGGAATGCAGTGAGCTTGTCTCCTGCTTCTTTGCAGGTCCTCTGGATGAGCGAGAGCCTGCAAACTTCAACGAGGTCCACTGGAGTGAAGGAGTGGGAAGGTGCCATGAAGGAAGAGATTGATGCTCTGAAGAAGAATGAAACCTGGGACCTTGTGCCCAAGGTTGATGGCGTAAACTCCGGTTACTTGCAAGTGGGTGTATAAGTTGAAGAAAAGGGCTGATGGGAGCATTGATCGGTTCAAGGCTCGCCTGGTCGCTAGAGGATTCTCACAGCAGTATGGAGAAGACTATGATGAGACTTCAGTCCAGTTGCGAAGATGACTTCTGTAAGAGTGGTGATCGCCTGGCTGCTAGCAAGGGATGGAGGTTGTGGCAACTCGATGTGAAGAATGCCTTTCTTTACGGAGAGATTGACAAGGACATCTTCATGGATCAGCCGCTTGGTTTCGTCTCTGAGAAGCATCCGACTATGTCTGCAAACTCAGGAAGGCTCTCTATGGGTTGAAGCAAGCTCCTCGAGCGTGTATGGGAAGATTGCAGAGTACCTGCAGTTCGTGGATACCTGGCTTCTAACTCGGATTCAAGCTGTTCGTCAAGAAGAAGGGAGAGCTAAGATCTTGGTCCTGCTGTATGTGGATGATATGATCATCACAGGGAACTCGGAGGAGGAAGTAGCAAGGCTCAGGGGAGAGCTTGCTATACGCTTCGAGATGAAAGACTTGGAGAGTTGCATCACTTTCTTGGTCTGGAAGTGGAGAGGAAGGAGTGCGGGATTCTCATTAGCCAGAAGGGTATGCTGATCGTATTGTGAAGCGGTTTGGGCATGGGCAAGGGAAGAAGTGCTCTACTCCACTGGAATCTGGGCTGAAGCTTCGACGGGATGAGGGAAGGGTTCTTAATGATCCCTTGGTGTTCAGGGCTCTTGTTGGGAGCTTGATCTATCTGACGATTACAAGGCCGGATATAGCTTATGCTGTTGGCCGAGTAAGTCGGTATATGGCTGAACCAAGGCAATCTCATCTAGTGGCGGCGAAGGGAATTCTGAAGTATGTCAAAGTGACTTCTGAGATGGGACTTCTCTATGGAAGGGATGCGGGTTTGCATTGCTCGGGTACACGATGCTGACTATGGCGTGATTCGGATGATCGAAGGTCTACTTCAGGTTATGTGTTTCACTTGCGGTTCAGCTAGCATCTCGTGGTGTAGCAAGAAGCAGGACTCGGTGTCGGTTTCAACCACGGAGGCGGAGTATAAGGCTTCGCCTTGGCTGCTCGGGAAGCCGTTTGGTTGAGGAGGCTCATAGAGGATGTTCATGAAGAAGTGCAAGGGCCTACTTTACTCCGGGGTGACAATGAGAGTGCTCTCAAACTGGTAAACAATCCAGTGTGTCACGCCAGGACCAAGCATATAGAGATGATCAACCCTTCATCAGGGAGAAGGTGTTGGAGGGGTCTCTGCTGGTCGGGCATGTTCGGAGTGAAGATAATCTTGCTGACATCTTCACGAAGCCGCTGTCGAAGGGCCCTTTGAACGCTTGCGCAGCTTGCTGGGCTTGGTCACCACTTCTCTCACTTCAAGGGGGAGTGTTGAATTTGTGAAGTGGAAGTGGTGACGGGACAGGCCGCGCGGCCTGTGCGGACAGCTTTGGCGGACTGGGCGGACTGGGCGGACTGAGGTTGCGGCCTGGTGAGAAGTCTGGTGGAAGCCGGCTGTGTTCTGAGCGGGGTTGTTGCATTGTGTCCGCGGTTTGGTGCGGCCTGGTATCTGCGGATAGAGAGGCCTGCGGACTGGTGCTTTGCTCAGTGGTCGCGGGTGCAAGTTTGAGCTGTTGGCGGATGGTTCGAGTTCGCGGGAAGCCTTGCGGACTGGTGTGTCCGCGGTTGGGGCTGTTGCGGACTGAGCCTTGAGCTTGGCTGAGGCCTTGCCGAGCTCAGGTGTTACAGCAGGGTCTTGCTATGGAGACCGGTTGGCGGACTGATGTTTGGAGTCCGGCTTGGTGCTGCTGCGTTGGACAAGTGCGAGGAGCTCGCGGACTGGTTGCGGTCTGTGCTAGGGTGTTTGGCGGACGGGTCTTTGTGTCCGCCATGCTCGCACTGGCCCTTGATGGTTTTGGACTTGGTCCACACTTGGTGTCAAGTTCATGGTGTCCGCCGTATCCGCCAAGTCCGCTGTGACCGGGGCGACTGTTGCTGTTTGCCTTTGGTCGTGGACTTGTGGCGGATTGAGGTGTGAGTCTTGCGGACTGCCTCGGGTTGGTGCGGACTGCCATTGAAGAAGGTGCTGTCCTGAAGCAGTTGGAGCTTTGCGGGCTGGTGCCTTGTCCGCTTAGCTTGGGCGGACTGGAGAGGGTTCGTCAAATGGTTGCCTTGCTCCTGCGGTTTCCCTTGGTGACTGGCTAAGTCCTCGCGGACTGAGCGACAGTCGTTTTGTGTTCGCGGCGTGCGGCTGGGGCGTGTCGCTATCTCATGGGCGGTGACCACACTCCTCACCTGGCCTATAAATAGGACCCCCTGGCACATCTACAGTAACCACAAGTAACGTGAGTGAACAGTATTTTGGGTTGGCGGCGTGCTGCGGTCTGTGTTTATCAGTCCCGCGCGGATGTGTTTCAGGCTGACGGTTTGCTGTGTGCAGGTCGCGGCGGATAACTTCAAGGAGCCAGGAGTTTTGCTGTGACTTCGGTCAGTGCTTGGAAGTGTGCGGTCTCTGCGGACTCAGCAGAGGTCGCTCTGCGGCTTGTCATGTCTGTTTCAACTTTCCCAGCTTCAATAACCTGTCCGCCGGCTTCAGGCGGGTAGGGGAGTTCCTCAGTTCGGGTTCAGCAGAGGTGAATAACGGTGTGTCCGCGCGACCTCGCGGTTTTCGGCGGACTCCGTGGTATTCGGCGGATTGCAGCATAGCTTGGGCGGTCTCGGCGGCTTCGGCGACCTCGGCGGTCTCGGCGGACTCCGGGTTTTGTCCGCCCTGGCTTGTTTTTGGTTCTTTCTCTTTACAGCTGTAATACTAGCGAAATCATGTCTCGCTATGTATGCCTCGGATTGTAATGAAGTGAATGCATAATAAGATCTTCTTGTGCTTCCATTGTTTTGTTTGGGTGCACCTCTAGTCCTTGGGTTTCCGCCGCAGGTTCAGCGTGCGAACTGGGTAGTTCCGAAGATATTAATTTGGCGTTTGGGCTATCTTGCTGACCACGTTGAGAAAATTTAACAAGTCTCAAACTGCAAAAGTCTTGGTCTTGAGGGCAGCTTCCAAACTTAGACTTCTAACCCTTAGACTCAATTCTAATTGACCTTTTGAGCTATACAAGAGGTCAAACATTGGTTTCCTAGAGACATAGTGATCCTGACCCAAATGAGTAATAGGGTGTTCTAACAGAAGAACATCCATTCATATCAAGAGTCTTCTTCTTCCTTATACTCTCCAGGACTTCCAAGGACAACAAATACCTATCAGTCAAGAAGTTCCTGAATCTCTGCTAGTCAAGGCTGCAAGCTTGAAGGCCTATCACCCTGAAGCAAAGCTCCTTTTTTTCCCTGAACCACTCAATATCTCAGGGGGAGCCATTTGCTAACATCAATATCCACTAGTCTTCTCTCTGATTGTTAACAGAGAAGTCACCATCAACTCTTTCCCCCCCCCCCCCCCACTGTAAAAAGGGTTGTCATCTCCTTCAAAAGTGATTCTCGTTACAAGTCACCTGACAAAGACTTGAGGATTGGTTTTTGAGCACCTGATCAAAAGCTCATTAGTGTCAGGCACCTGATCAAAAATCTGAGTGGATTCCTACCAGGGTGGTAGAATAGTGGATGTACCCAAGTTGGGGAACCACTATAAACCCGTGTGTCTTATGTGTTGCTTGATCGTCTTGCTTCATTTTTGTGCTGTGATTTTCTTAATTGAAGTATATAACTCTAATTAGTTGTAGTTAAGATCTATCCCCACAACTTTCAGGGGCGTAGACAACACCTACTCGTCCCAAGCTCCGACATCCGACTGGTCGTGAAGGACGAGAAACCGGCCCAAAGCCTCAGCAGGGAGGTCCCACTGCTTACCCGGAAGACCTCTGAGAGCCTCCCCTCCAAAGCCAAAAAGCTGGGTATGGAGCTCCTCAGAAAGCACAAAAACTCTTAAAATCCAGGGAAAAAGGTGTGCTTCTGAAGAACCCTTATGTGCCTATTTATAGTTTTCTGAGTTGGATCTGCAAATAACCATACTGAGCTGACCTTAAATTACCAAAGTACCCCTGGTTGGGTCTGCCAACAGGCAAAATCTGCTGTTCTAAGGAGTTATATGCAGACCACCAAGGGAAAAAGGGTAAAATTACCTGTGGTAGAAAAGTTAAATCCCCCTTGGGTGTAGAAATGTGAAAACGACCTTATTTTTATATGGCGAGTAGGGGAGCACCCTGCGGCGAGACGGGCCCTCCTGCTCGTCTCGCAGGTATCCTTTGTCACGGGACCCTCTCGTCGTTATGGGTCTACTCGCGCCCTAAATGGGGCGTCTCGCCTACTTCAGATACCACCCGTCTCGCCCCCTGCGAGTGGACCACCTGGTCCCACTCGCCTATCAGCACTTCTCGCCTGCTTCATCTGTTCGCATCTTGAGGGCCTTTCGCGAGCCCGAGGTTGTACACAATCCCCGCTCTTTTCGAGATTATTTTAAGCTCGGAAAGAATGTCCAACCGAGGCACGTCATTAAAGCGTATTTATGGGCGTATTTATGAGATAATCTTTTGTGAGGCCCCCACCGGAGCCTATAAATATAGGATTCCTGCCCCGAATACAGGATGCCCACTTGCACGCTCTCCTTCCCTGGCTTGAACTGTTCATTATGTCTCACGGCCAGAGCTTTCGTGAGCACCTTGCAATGGTGCGCCGACAGAATAAGGCTAACGTGGTCGCATTTACCTCAACTCTAGTTCGCCCCCATCCTCTTTACCGTCCTCGTCGTCTCGCCTGAAGAAGGTAAAAACAGGTGGCCCCTCTTCTGCCGAGGAGCCATCTTGCGCAGCCCTGGAAACTTGCCCCACCCCTCCTCCCACATCTCCTAGAGAGAAAGAGATGAGCTCTCGCTTCTGTCTTTATTACTCCTTCAACATCTGTATCTGCCCTCTTTAATTATTTATTTCTTTAGGGAGCCCCCATTGCTCTACAACGACCGGAGGGTTCGTGAGACGACACAGACGTCCACCGCGAAGATTCTGACTCGCCACATCCTTCCACTCCTCCGCCTACTCCTCCCAGCGAGAAGAGGGACGACCCTTCCCAGACCGCCGGGACCTCCCGTCATCCAGGTAAGGAACCTTCCCTCTCGCTTCTCTGTCCCACTCGCTACTCCCACACCCTCCTGCGGGAGCCTCTCTCACCCTGCCCCTCTACTCCTTGCGCAGGCGCCCAGACCAACTCGCCTGCTGAGGAGCAACCTGGGCAACTTGTCGTCTCGTCTCTTCCTCCCCTTGACGGGATTGAATACTACCTGGGCGATCCTACAGACCCGGCGGAGATGAAGCGTAAGACGGTCGAGTTGTTCCGGAAGCACGTGCACATCATCCATTCGCTGGAGCAGGACAAGTAGGCAGCGGATAGGCGCATCAAATGGCTGGAGAATGAGTGCGCTCGCTTATCTTCCGAGGTTGATGCGGAGTTACATGTCGATGGAACCAAAACTGACGCCATCATCAGTGAGGTCGATATGCAGCTTCGTCTCGCTCGTCGTGGGCTTGAGTCCGTTCGCGCCTTCCACTCGCGCAGTAGGCCTCCCTGCGCGGGAGCTCGCGGTGGCTGCTGGCAATGGCTCCCGTACTGAAGACCGTCCGTCTCGCCCCTTCTTCTTTATTTTTGTATTTGAATGCTGTAATAATTAAGTAATGCCTTGTGTTGCCGTCTCGCCGGCAATATCAGAGAAGCTGGTGCCCGCCGTATGCGAGATGGTATTTTTAAACATTTATTGTTGCTGCTTTAATTTTTTCATTTTCTTTAATCTCTTCTAATCATTCTGTCCCGTAATTGTGACGGGACACACAAAATGAGGTTTTAGGAAAGAGAGAGACAAACGCCGGACGACTCTTCCCCTCCCCTATACATTTTCCGCCCATTGATGACTACTTTTAGTCATCATTTTTGGTATAGTTTAGTTTAAGAAATTCCTAAGTTAATTGGTATTTTTGCTTACTTTATTCTTATTATGCTTACTTTCATATCTTATTTGTTTGTTATAAATATATTTTTTTTTATGTTATGTTATGTTTATGTTATGTTCAATCTTATTTTTATTTTATGTTATGTTAAGTATGTTATAATAATTAATGTTTTGATATAAAATATGTGTCTAATTTGTTATATTTTATTTTGTTGTGCAGCCCACATCATGGTGCAACCCACTTCTTCACATCATGGAGCAGCCCAGCCACTTATGGTGCAGCCCACATCATGGTGCAGCCCCCTACATGCAGCCCTTGAAGATTGGAGCAGCCCGGCCCTTTCCCTTGAAGCCCACATGATGCATTCAGCCCCTCTTCAAGCTACCCGAGCCCATATAGATGCAGCCTTCTTCCACCAAAGCAGCCCACCTCATTGGAGCAGCCCACAAGATGCATCCCGGCCTCCTCCCCACTTCAAAGTGCAGCCCACAAAGTGTAGCAAGCCCCCTCCATGGTGCAGCCCAACATCTCTCCAAATCACCCTACCCGAGCTTACAACAAAGCCCAATCCAAGCAGCCCACCCATCCATTGGTCGGCCACATTCATGCATGTTCTCTCTCTCTCCTCTCATTTATTGCATGCATGTATCCACTTTCTCATGCATTGGCCGGCCACTTGCCACACCATCCTTCCTCTCTCTCCTTTTTATTATTTTTCTCCACTCTTTATTATCATCCATTCCCCCTTATTTACTCTCTTTATTTTATTTGATTTCTTTTAAATACTATGCATTGAATCATCCTCTCCCTCTCCCTTCATTAAATGAAATGCATTCCCCCTCTCCCTCTACATGGCCGGCCACCCCTCTTGCCGCCTCTTCTTTATTCCCATCTAGAATCTTCCCTCCTCATCTATAAAAGGCACCATGGTCTCATGCTTTAGGGTTGGATTTTGGAGAGAGCAAGTGAAGAGTACAAGTCAAGAGAGTTTTTGTTGTAATGTTATTAAGTTTACCTTGTTGCAATCTAATTTCGTTTAAGTAATTTAGTATCGTTTTGTTTTAGCATTGTGTACTCTTTCGTTTATTATTTGCTAAAATGAAATTTTCTTCTCTTTACTTTGTTATTTCCTTTTCCAATATGCATAGCTAATCTTCTCTTAGCATTTGATCATGAGGATCCATGATTTGAGATAGGAATTCTTTTTTACTTCGTAATTTTATTTTTGCTAACTTTCGCTCGATCTCTCTTTGATTTATTTCGAGCCGACTCCGTATTTCCGATATACGGTAGTAGGCCTTTGATCTCATTTCATAATAGTCGAGAGACTCATTGATTTGAAAGATCACACAAAGAGGGAAGAAGTTGCACGCAATCCTAGAGATAGGACGACGTAAATTCTCCGGATTGGAGTCAAATCCAATAGTGCGGATCATCTCGATAATGCAACTTTAGGCCCCTTTGATTTGTAAAGAGATTTCGATCAAAAAGTCTATAAGTTAGGAGACTTAATGCTCTAGCGAGATTTTGTCTTATTTTTGGATCCGTCAAGGTCGAGTTAAGTCGCAATTATAAAATATTTTTTTTATTTCTCCTATCTCTTTTCATGGTGAATCATCGATCAAGTGCTATCTTTTAATCCATAGTTCCGTTTTAAATTTCGTTTCAGTTTTAGTTTAAAAATTCTCAAAACTCATTTTCTTTCGGTAGGATAATAGTTCAAGCGTGAGTAATAGTACTTGACAACCCTATGTTTAAATACGACCTTGATACTACAATTCGACAGGTACACTTGCCTGTTCGGGTTTTAGCCCATCAAGTTTTTTGGCGCCGTTGCCGGGAAAATTTTTTCGTCAATATTAAGAAAGCGCTTACGGTATTACTTCTGCAAAAATCAAAAAAAAAATTTCTCTTTTTTCATCTTCAAGTTTTTTTTATTTCCCTTCTTCTCTTTTTCTTTCCTCCACTCTTCTTCTAATTTTCTTAGTGCATGACCCTCACGAATCCGTCGCTACTTGTTGATTTGGACCCAGAAATCGAACTCTCCTTTCGGATAAACTTACGATTTAGTGGTTCCACTTCTCAAACAGCGGTTGAGGATTCCGACGGTGATTGTAACTTCAACTCCGAAATGGGAGACCCTAACCCAGCGTTTGCCCAGCAAAGGACGATGTCCGATTATGCTCGGCCCAACCTGGAGGGTACAGAAACAAGTATTGTTCGACCTGCAATTGCGAACAATAACTTCGAGCTTAAGCCTAGCATCATACAAATGGTGCAGCAATATGTACAGTTCGACAAATTACAAGATGAAGATCCGAACTTGCATATTGCCAATTTTCTTGAAATCTGTGACACCTTCAAAATAAATGGTGTCTCAGATGATGCTATAAGGCTAAGACTCTTCCTGTACAACCCCGTGTCCGGCGAGCGGGTCCCACCAGGGAGGCGAGCAGGCCTTGCCCCGCGGCCCGCATCCGAGCGACAAACAGATATGCGGCAGAAGGGCTGGCCCGCTCCCGCCCATTGCAGGCGAGCGAGCCGACGAGGCGAGCGAGCGGGTCGCGCGAAGAGTCCTTGGCCGAAGCAGAAGAGTTTGGCGACCCACGACTGGCGAGCCGATCGGGAGTCGCAGTGGCCGCCGGTCCGCCTCGTCACGCGACCTGGCCGCCGGTCCGCCCCGGTAGAAGCAAGGCAGGTCGCGACCCCCGGCTCACGCTCACCCAGGGAGCATGGGCGGGCAGCTGAAGTCAGGTCGCGCCCGCCTCCCGAGAAGGAGGATTGGAGGCGAGTTGACTCCCCAGGACTGCGGATAGCCCCTCGGAACAGCGGAGCCACGCTGTTGGCAGACCAGGTTGGACTGCGCATAGCGCCTCAGAACGGCGGAGTTTGGCTGTTGGCAGGCCCAGCCAAGGGCCTCTTGGTATTTTCAGGTCAGTTATTTTGGTTATTGGCAGCTCAGATTCCAAAAAGCTATAAATACGACCCAAGGGGTACCTCAGAGGACACACTTTCAGTGCCTCCTTACTCTCGTTTCCAAGTGTTCTCTGAGAGTACCTTAGCTCGGATTTTGGCTAAGGAGGGGAAGCGCTCAGAGATCTTTCGGGTTTGTGGTGGGACCTCCCTGCCGAGCCCTTAAGTCTGTTCTTTCTTGTCTCATTCGTTGTTTTTCTTGCAGGAGCAAAGTAGGCGCGAGACCACCCCTTCCCCGAGGGTCAAACTCCACAAGAGGTCGGATTCCGGTTTCAACATCTTGGTGCGGTGAGCGTGGAGAGTGGTCAGTGCAGAAAAGCTTCGGCGAGCTCAATGACGGGAGGACAAGGATCCGACAGGCAGAACTCGCCGCCCCCTCTACCTCTCGTAACAGTGGGAATGTTTGAAGACTTCAGGAACGAGGTGCTGGACCTCGTCAAGATCGCACTCGGCGTGCGGGCCGAGTGCTCGACTCCGGCAGCCCAGATCGTGGCCGCCCCCTCTCTGGGCGAGGACGCCCCCGGCCGGCGAGCTGGAAAGGAAGTGGCCGAGGAAGGCCGAGGGGGCGAGCTCTCGGGGCGCGAGCTTTTTCCCGGCTCGGCAAGCCGAGGCAGGTTCGGCGAGCTGGGTCCGCGAGATCCGCCGGCTCGCCCAGTGGGGGGATGCAGTCCTTTCAGCGAGCTGGTTTCCTCAGCACCAGTACCAGAAGGGTTCAGGGAGCCCGAGATGTCCTACTACACCGGAAAGGAGACCCGTTCAGCATGTCCAATGGTTCGAGGACGTGGTCTCCATCCGTCAGATGTCGGACGGATTCAAGTGTCGTCTCTTCGCCATCACCCTCCGAGAGAAGGCAAGGGAGTGGTTCCACCAGCTCCCGGCCAGCTCCATCTACTGTTTTGAAGACCTGCGCCGAGGATTCATGCTGAGGTTCACTACTTCGAAGAAGAGGAAGAAGGAGTCTGAGTCCTTGTTCCACATTAAGCAAGGAGTGAACGAGACATTGGGAAGCTATGTGGATCGATTCCAGGAGGAGGTTACCCAGGTCCAGGAGATGCCGTGCCATAGTCTGATGATGGCCTTCACCCTGGGCCTGCAGTAGGGGTTCTTCTGAATGGAGCTGAAGAGAGTTCCCCCTCTCTCCTACGAGGAGTTGATGGAGAGGGCGGCGAGAGAGGTCGACGGGGAGGCATCGAATCCGGAATTTGCAAGGAAGCTGGCCAGGTGGGCGACGGAGGAGGAAAAGGAGTCGAAGGGAGGAAGAGGACAGGAAGAGAGAAGAGGGGAGCCTAGGCAAAGGGAGCAGAGGCAGCTCCAGTGGCAGCCGTAGCCGAGGTGGGGGCACTAGGAGCCCGACCGTCGGCTAGGCTGGAGACCTGAAGGGCAGGGGCAAGGGCCACAGAGAGGGTACTTCGGAAGGGGTCACTATCAGGGGAGGCAGGACCAGTTCCACCCACCGGGCTGGAGGCAGGGTCACCGGCCCCGGCTCCCCGATCAGGAGGAGGCCATGGCCATAGCTTTGGGAGCAAGGAGGGGGATCATGAGAAGGAGGAGAAGGGAGTTTAGGGTGGAGCTGCCCTATTGTGACTTCCATCAGGAAGAGGGGCACGCAACAGCCACGTGCCCGGAATTCTTGGAGATGAGAGGGAATAGGGGGCGGTAGTAGCAGCAGGAGGAGGCACGACAAGAAGTGAGGAACGAGGAGGTCCTGCCTCGGGCAGAGGAAGATCGTTGCGAAGACCGGGTCGATGTCGGGACCCGAGGAGGGATCGGAGTGATCCACGGGGGAGTAGGGATCGAGGCTTCCCGCAAGGCAAGCCTCCACACCATGTACCGGCGGAGCGTCGCCTCTACATCCCAAACCCCGCCCCCGGAGGAGAGGATCACCTTCTTCAGAAGTGATATGCCAGACCACGAGGACCCGTTTTGTGATGCGTTGGTCATCAAGGCCGCCATCAAGAACTTCACTGTCTCTCGGATCCTCGTGGACAATGGGAGCTCCGTGAACGTCATCTTCAAAAAGGCGTTTGACGCGATGTAGGTGGAGGCTAAGAGGGTGCTGGCCTCGGGCGGGCCCTTGTTCGGGTTCTCGGGAGAAAGGAAGGAAGTAGAGGGAGGAGTCGGCCTCCATGTCACCCGGGGGGGCAGTCCCGAAACTGCAAGTTCGTCATTGTGGACGCCCCCAGTAGCTACAGCGCAATCTTCGGAAGACCCCTGATCAGCGCCTTCTGCTGCGTCCCCTCATCTTTCCATCAGTGCTTGAAGTTCAACGCCGAGGGGGTGCAGGTCAGGGTTAGCGGGGACCCAAAGGTGGCACGGGAGTGCTATGTCACTGCGGTGAACACCATCTCTTGGCAAGAGGGAGCCGAGGAGATGGGACGGAGGATGGAGGAAATCGAGCAGGAAGCAGGAGGGGAGGAGCTGGGAGTGAAGGACTGCGCAGAGAAGGCGGTAGGAGGAGGTCTGGAGGAGGTGGCCGAAGTAAGGGCCGTAGGGGGAGAGATGGAGGTAGAGGTCCCCATTCCGAAGGGAGGGGACGCCGAAGGAGGGGGGGAGCGGTCCAGGCTTGAGGCAGCAGAAGAAGTGGTGGAGCTGGAGGTGCTCACCCGGGGAGTAACGATGGAGATGATCCGCATTAGCGGAGGGCTGACCCCGGAGGACCAAGGCAGGATGCTGGAGTGCATCCAGAAGAACATGGAAATCTTCGCCTGGAGCGCCGCGGAGATGCCGGGGGTTGACGCGGATGTGGCCTGCCACCGCCTCAACTTGGACCCGGGGACACGCCCCGTCCAGCAGAAAAAGAGATCCACGGCGGACAAGCTGGCGGAACCCATCAGGGAGGAGGTGGCGAAGCTTCTCAAAGCTGGCTTCGTGTCTGAAATCCAGTACCCCGGATGGGTCTCCAACGTTGTGATGGTCAAAAAAGGGGACGGCCGCTGGAGATTGTGTATCGATTTTTCCCTTCTTAATAAAGCTTGTCCTAAGGACTGTTATCCTTTGCCTTGGATCGACGCGCTGGTTGACTCAGCCGTCGGCTTTTCTATAATGAGTTTTTTAGATGCCTTTTCAGGTTACCATCAAATCAGGATGCACCCCCGGACATCAAGGATGTCTCATTCATCACAGGGGACGGCTGCTACTGCTACAAGATGATGCCATTTGGGCTGAAGAACGCCGGGGCCACCTACCAGAAAATGATGGACAGGGTCTTCAAGGAGCAAAGGGGGAGGAACTTGGAGGTGTACGTGGATGACCTCATGATCAAAAGCCGGGACGTGGACTCCCACCTCCGGGACTTGGAAGAGACCTTCGCCACCCTACGTAGATACAAGATGCGGCTGAATCCCCTCAAGTGTGTCTTTGGGGATGGCCGGGGGAAGTTCCTGGGGCATCTCCTCACCCCCGCGGGGGTCGAGCCGAATCCAGACAAGGTCAAGGCCATATTGGAGCTAGGATCCCCGCGGAATGCGAAGGAGGTCCAACGGCTGACAGGGAAGCTAGCAGGGCTGAGTCGCTTCCTTTCTCGGGCAGGGGAGAAGTGCTCCCCCTTCTTCAAAACGCTGAGGGGAGGCCAGAGGTTCGAATGGACCAAGGAATGCGAATAGGCCTTCAGGCCCTCAAGGCGCAGTTGACATAGGCTCCGCTGCTTCAAGGGCCGAAGGGGGGGTGAGGATTTGTTCTTATATCTCGGGGTCGGGGCAGAGGCCTTGAGCTCCGTCTTGGTGCGTGAAGAAGGGAAGAGGCAGCTCCCTATTTATTACATCAGTCGGGTCCTGAGGAAGGCCGAGCTCCGGTATCCGATCTTGGAGAAGCTTGCATTCGCACTAATCGTCTCGGCTCGGAGGTTACGACCTTACTTCCAGGCACACTCAATCCGAGTGGTGATCGACCATCCTCTCCGCAACATCTTAGAGGGGGTGGAGCATTCAGGCCGGCTAGCCAAATGGTCGGTGGAGTTGAGCGAGTTCGATGTCTCCTTCGTTCCGCGGCTCTCTATCAAAGCTCAAGCGATGGCCGACTACGTGGTAGAAGTAGCGGAGGAGGAGCTCACCCGCCCGACTCCTTGGAAGGTGAGGGTGGATGGAGCCTCAGGAAGACATTCTCTTGGAGTAGGAGTGGTTCTGGAAAGCCCTCAAGGGACTCAGATTGAGCAGACGGTGGTGGTGCACTTTCCCATTACCAACAACCAGGCCGAGTACGAAGCAGTGATAGCAGGGCTGCGCCTGGCCAGGGAGTTGGGGGTGCTGGATGTGGAGGTCCTAACCGACTCCATGGTGGTGGCTTCTCAGATCAACGGGGAGTTCGAAGCAAGGGAGCCCGCTCTGAAGTTATACTTGGCCAAAGTGAAGGTGGTCATAGGGACCTTCCAGACCTTCTCCATCCGACACGTGCCAAGGGGAGAGAACGACCAGGCCGACCAGCTAGCAAAGCATGGCCCCCGGGTGGGGGGCACCATCACCGACTTGTTCCGCCCCTCCATCGAAGAAGGGGAGCTCATGGAGATCGATCAGCAGCCTTCGTGGATGGATCCAGTAGTAGTTTTCCTCTCCACGGGAGAGTATCCGGAGGGAGCAGACAGGAAGAAGCTGAGGCACAAGTCCGCTTACTACCACCTTAAAGACGGGCAGCTATACAGGAAGACCCTCTCCGGGATGCTGGCTCGCTGCGTAGCCTAGGGTGAGGCGCAGAGGATCTTAGAAGAAGTCCACTCCGGGGAGTGCGGGAGTCATTCCGGGAGTCGGACCCTGGAGGGGAGGATAGTCAGGCAAGGATATTTCTGGCCCACCCTGGGCCGAGACGCCGCGGAGTTCGCAAGAAGATGTCATAAGTGCTAGCTGTTTGCCCCCCTCCAGCTACAGCCGGCCCAACAGCTCAAGAGTATCACGGCCCCCTGGCCCTTTGCAATCTGGGGAATGGATTTGGTTCGGCCGTTTCCCCAGGCCAGCGGTCAGAGAAGGTTCCTCCTGGTGATGATCGACTACTTCTCGAAGTGGATGGAGGTGAAGGAGTTGGCCAAGGTGACCTCCCAAGTAATCAGGAACTTCATTTGGGGGGAGATCATCTGTCGCCATGGGCTGCCCCAGGCCATCGTCACAGACAACGGACCCTAGTTCGCCAGTGCCGAATTCACCAGCTTCTGAGAACAACTTGGAATCGACCTCAGGTTCGCCTCGGTCCACCACCCCAGGAGTAATGGGCAGGTGGAGGCCGCGAACAAGATCATCGTCAACCTCCTCAAGAAAAAGGTGGAGAATTTGAGGGGGAGCTGGGTGGAGCAGCTCCCCGCAGTTCTTTGGGCCCTAAGAACCACCCCTAACACGGCCACGGGGGAGACCCCCTTCAAGCTCTCCCATGGGTGCGAGGCGGTGCTTCCCGTAGAATTTGAAGTCCAAACGCCGCGAGTCGGGGCGGCCAGAAAGGGCCGAGAGGAATGGCGAGCCGAGAACGAGGGGGAACTGAGACTCTCCCTCGACATGGTAGAGGAATTGCGGGACCTTTCGGCCGTTCGACAGGAGGAGGTAAAGATAAGGGTGGCCAAATACTTCGACAAGCATGTCAGGGTCAAGCAGTTCGCATAAGGAGACCTGGTGCTGAAGAAGGTGGACGCGGCAGGAAGGTCAGCGTCCGTTGGAAAGCTCAACCCCAGCTGGGAGGGGCCATTCATTGTGAAGGAAGCCTTGAAGTCAGGGGGCTATCGGCTCCAAAATGTAGAGGGCGAGACCCTGAGTCTCACCTGGAGTGGAGACGACCCGAAGAGGTTTTTTCCCTAAGCACCTGTAAGCAACACGATTTGTTATAATGAATTCCTTTTTCTCCCCCCCCCCCCCAGAATCGCCATAGCCAGCTTGCACAGAGAATTGGAATGAGTTTGGACCCCGAGAAGATCCCCCTGCCAGGCTCTCACCTAGCTGGCAGGGCCGGAAGTCACTCGGTGTCATCCCTAGCCTCGAGAAGATCCCGCTGCCAGGCTCCCACCTAGCTGGCAGGGCCGGAAGTCACTCGATGGAATGAGTTTGGACCCCGAGAAGATCCCGCTGCCAGGCTCTCACCTAGCTGGCAGGGCCGGAAGTCACTCGGTGTCATCCCTAGCCTCGAGAAGATCCCGCTGCCAGGCTCCCACTTAGCTGGCAGGGCCGGAAGTCACTCGATGGAATGAGTTTGGACCCGAGAAGATCCCGCTGCCAGGCTCTCACCTAGCTGGCAGGGCCGGAAGTCACTCGGTGTCATCCCTAGCCTCGAGAAGATCCCGCTGCCAGGCTCCCACCTAGCTGGCAGGGCCAAAAGTCACTCGATGGAATGAGTTTGGACCTCGAGAAGATCCCGCTGCCAGGCTCTCACCTAGCTGGCAGGGCCGGAAGTCACTCGGTGTCATCCCTAGCCTCAAGAAGATCCCGCTGCCAGGCTCCCACCTAGCTGGCAGGGCCGGAAGTCACTCGATGGAATGAGTTTTGACCCCGAGAAGATCCCGCTGCCAGGCTCTCACCTAGCTGGTAGGGCAGGAAGTCACTCGGTGTCATCCCTAGCCTCGAGAAGATCCCGCTGCCAGGCTCCCACCTAGCTGGCAGGGCCGGAAGTCACTCGATGCAATGAGTTTGGACCTCGAGAAGATCCCGCTGCCAGGCTCCCACCTAGCTGGCAGGGCCGGGAGTCACTCCATGGCAATAACTTGCAACCCAGAACAAATCACGCTGCCGGACTCCCACCTAGCCGGCGAGGCCGGGAACTACTCAAACGATGTCAACAACAGGTCGGAATCACAAGAGTTAATCAAAAAGGGGAGGGGTCTGTTAAAATTCAACAAACCGTAGACGCCCCCTTGGATACCCTGTTGAAAACTCAACAAACCGAAGGAGGATACGCCCACTTATAATGTTCCAAGTTTTCCCGGATCGTGGAGTTAGCAGGGGTTATCTCAACAAAGCAGTAACAACCAGCAACACATGCAGCACAAGCTTCTTTATTGATCAAGAGCAAGCTTCTTTACAAGGCAAGACATACATGGCGAGACATGCTTCACCAAAACCCAACACCGGGAGAGCAGAGACAGTTACAAAGACAAGAACAAAAAACAAGCTGCGCGGACTCAATCAACATGCCGCCGACCTACTGCTGTGGAGTCCGCTCAGTCCGCCAGGTCGCCAGACCGCAACCCAAGCCGCGCGGACTCACCCCTTATTCCAATGCTTAGCTCTTCACCGCCGATCTGCAGGCCGCCTGACCGCGAGGTCGCCTAGCCGCCAGACCGCACAAGCTGCGTCACCGAAGGAACAGTCTGCCTGAAGCAGGCGCCTTCCTGAACCCCGAACCAAGTTGCCAAAGAGGAGACCGCCTGGTCGCTATCCGCGACCTGCTGTTTACCGCCTGTTGCTTAACCGCAGAGTCTGCACTGTCCCTGACCGCAATCAGAGCCAAGTCCTGGCTTTCCAGTGCTATCCGCACAACCTGCACAGCACAACCGGGTCAACTCTCAATCCGCGCGGACACCAAAGTCCAGACCGCAGCAACTTACGCGAACTCAATTACTGTTCACTTACTTCGGTTAGGTTCCCTTCTTTTCCTGATGTGACATGGGTCCTATTTATAGGCACGATGATGAGTATGGTCACCGCCCTATCCGATAGGATCACCGCCACATCCCGCAGCTAGAACAAGTGTGTCCGCCAGTCCGCGGACACACAATCCTGTTCGTCGCTCCTGTGCAGATAGCCAGTCTGCCCCAGCTTCTCCAAGGCCGGACTCCAATATCCAGCCCGCCTTGCCGCCAGAGGCCAAGCCAGGACCACCACAGCCGGACTCCACAACAGCTGTGTCCGCCAATCTGCGGTCAAGGCATCAGCCCGCAAACCCCGAGCCCGCAGCCTCGCCATCAAGGCACCTGCCGGACTCAGCGGACACCCTGCTTCTGTCCGCATATCACAAGTCCATTACCTCATTTCCAAGGCACCTCCGGACTTAGAGGACACGCCAATCCAGTCTGCTAACAGCAGACTCCAGTCCGCATGTACTGCAGACTTTAGTCCGCATCCCTGAGTCCATAACCTCATCACAAGGCTAAACCGGACTCAGCGGACTCTGGCTCCAGTCCGCACGCTCCTGCACAAGCAATTCTCCAGTCCGCATTTCCCCAAGCTAGCAAACAAGGCAACAGCACTCCTACTACGCTTGGCGGACTGAGAAACCAGCCCGCGCTCCACTGCGCGATCTCCCCGGACTGAGCCAACCTGGACTTGGTCCAAAACTCACCAAGTCCAGTTCGCTGGCCACAAGGGCCAGTCCGCACTTACTGGCGGACACTGGATCTAGCCCGCCATACCGGGCGACCTCCAGTTTCTGTCCGCGCTGACCGGCGGTCTCCGCGACTTCCACTTGCCGCTTCACTAGAGCAAGACCAAGGCAACTGCCAAACCGGTCTGCCGAGCTCCAGTTCTTCAGTCCGCTTTATGCCGGACTCCGCAGATAGCATTCCTATCCGCCCGGTTACTTCCTGGGAGTCAACCGCCTGCTGAGCATACACTGGCCTGTCAGACCGCTGCTGCGGTCCGCGTATTCCGCGCGAACAGACCGCCCAGGCCGCCATAGAGCAAACCGCCTGCAACATCCCTGCCGACCTAGCAGTCCGCCAACCCTGTCCGCGTAGTCCGCGCGGATAGGTTTCCCAATCCTTCCATTCACCCACTTTCACTTCACAGAATTCAACACTCCCCCTTGAAGTGAGAAGTGGTGAATAACTCCAGCAGCTCCCGTAACCTTGCACCTGGTCCTTCTGATAGCATCTACGAAGAGATGTCCAAGACATAGTCCTCGCCCCGCATATCATGGACCATGAGGGAGCCCTCCAGCATCTCCCAAAAGTAGCCATGCTTCCCTCTGCCTTCTTCAGCTTCAACCTCCACTCATGCATCACAGGAGTATCACCAACTTCCTTGGACATAGAAGCCCAAGCCTTGTTATCTCTGAGAGAAGTCACCTCTTCAGCCTTGGTGTCAACCACCTCCTTGATTCTAGTGGGGTCATCACAGCCAGAAGAACCTTGCTCGACCTGAGGGCTAGCAAAGAAACATGGGACCAAGTCCGCCGTGTTCCCTTCGCTATATCGAGCTGGTGGCTTACTGATCCTCTTCGATCTCCGAAGAACCTGATCATGGCTAACCACCTCCGCTGCTTTTGAACCAGCTCCATTCCCGGGCAAACCCGGAACAATGCTCCCTTTGCTCCCTGAACAAGACGCCTCCTTACTGGAACCAAGAGCACCTGGAGCAACGCTCCCCCTGCTACCTGAACCAGAAGACTCCCCTCTTGAACAAGAACTGCCTGGAACATCGCTCCCCTTGCTTCCTGAACCGGAAGCCTCCGCCTTCGAGCCAGAAGATCCTGGAGCATCGCTCCCCCTTCTTTCCGACTCTGACGCCTTTGCCCCGGAGTTAGAACAACCTGGAGCACCTGGTGACTCAGGTAAGTCCACTTCCTTAGCAGCAGCCTCCTTCAGCCCACCATCTGACCTGCTTATCTCTAGCTCCACATAAGAGCTACCCCAATACGGCGTCAACTCATCGAAAACAATGTCTCTCGACACTATGAGTTTCTTCGTTGCAGGATCCATACACCTCCATCTTCTTCTCTACTCATCATACCCAACAAAGACTAGCTTTGTCTTGAGAGCACTCGGAGAATGTATATTGCAGGTAGATCCAAACACCCGAAGGTGCTTCACTGAGGGCTTCACTCCGAACATCAGCTCATAAGGAGTCTTCACTATGATCGGATTAAGAGGCATCTGGTTGATGACATGAGCAGCACAGGCCATTCCTTAAGCTCAAAGAGCCTTCGGAACGCCTTTACTCTGAAGCCAACACTTGCAGGTCTCCGTTAACCAACGGATCATTCGAGCTGCAATACTACCCTGTTGTGAAGTATGTCCACTGATGAATTGTAAATATACGTATTTTTGTGTACATTAAATTAGTTGTTTTCGTTTATTTTTGTCGTTTTTACTTATTTTTATTCAATAAAATGCTCTTATTTTTGTAAATATTATACTAACTTGTTTTATTTTATTTTTTCAGGAAAAAATCAAAATCTGCCAAAAATTGTCATGTCACGCCCGTGACATACGGGTCACGCCCGTGACCAGGGCGTGACACGTCAAAAACCGTGAAATCAGCAAATTTTGAAGTGCAAAGCCTGACACGCCCGGGGTCACGCTCGTGTCACCCAACACAAGGGCGTGACCCAAGCCCGTGTTCACTCCACTCGACGAATTCATCTCGACGATCGTCGAGTGTCGACACCAACAGTCACGCCCAGAGTCACGCCCGTGACCTGGGGCGTGACTCAATTTCCGCTCGACGATTTTCAACTCGACACTTTCAGCTCGACATTCGTCGAGTGTCGACACCAGCCGACACCCCCAGATTCACGCCCGTGACCTGGGGCGTGACCTTTCCAGCTAGCCCGACAAGACCTGCCCGAAGACTTTCGGCGCGCACCGCGCCCAGATCCACCTGCTTGACACGCCCAGAGTCACGCCCGTGACCTGGGGCGTGACCACTGCGAGACCGACACGTGTCCAGCCCGAAGTCCACTTTCCCGTCAAATCGCCAGCCGCCTTCTCAAATAGTACTGTCACGCCCCCTGTCACGCCCGTGACCAAGGGCGTGACCCATGTAAATTTTTTCTATAAATTCAAAGGTTCTGCTTTGGATTTCTGTTCCCTTTTTGGATCCATTTTGCTTAGGTGTTGTGCTGCAGGAATGCTTCCAAGGCTTATGTAAGGGATAATTTCTCCCCCTCTCCTTAGTTTTATTTTCGTGTCTTTGTAACTCGTCCTTTTATTTAATAAAATGTGTTCTTTTTCTTCTCTTAATATGGCTTTGGAATGGATTAATACAAATCTTCCCTTTGCAATCTTATCTTTCTTTTTTGTTTTAACTTAGTTTTTGTTCTCTTTGTAATGGGTGTGTGTGTGTATGAGTATAACTTCATAATTTTATGTTCTTAGTTTTGTTAACTTAGAATTTTTATAGCTTTTTATTTCATTGTTATAAACCCGTAAAAATGATTTCAAGGTGATTTTCATTTCTTTTAACTTAGCTTTTTATTTTTAGGTTGTAAAACTTTTTCGTTCTTTTCGCTTTATTTTCACTTTTTAATCGTTTTTACGGAGTTATAGGAATGATAATTTAGTAGATTTAATTTTTCGTGCACTTCATTTTTTCGTTTAAATTTTTGCTCCTTTTATTTTTCTGTCTTCATTTTAATCATTTCTACCGCATTTTAGCGGTAGAAATGTATTCATTTTTATTTTTCGATCACTTTCATTTTGCGTTTATTTGCAAAAACTTTCTTCCCGTTTAATTTTTATTTTCGCTTTTTATGCATTTCTACCGCATTTTAGCGGTAGAAATGCAGTTATTTTTATTTTTCGGTAACTTAGTTTTTTGCAATTTTTTATGTATGCGCATTTATTTCCGCCTACTCGTTAAGAGTTAAATGACGCCTGCTTATTTTACTTTCTGTAGAGTGCGTTAGTTTGTTATTTTCCTTTTTTCCGCCTACTCACTTGAGTTAAATGGCTGGATTTTATTTCGGCAGAGTGTATTTACTTTCTTGTAGAGTGCGTGTGTTTTTCATTTATGTCGAGAGAGTGTGTGTGCGTTGCATTTATTTTGTCCTACTCGGTTGAGTAGGACTCGTATTTATTTTCTCCTACTCATTTGAGTAGGACTTGCGTGTGTGCGTTTTACTGCTTTCATTTCTCCCGCCCACGCGTTTGCGCCGGGACTCGCAATTTACAGCTTTCTTCAGTCCTACTCGTTTGGGTAGGACTTGCAATTTTCAGCTTTCCTTTACTGCTTTATTTTCCTGCTTTCATTTACTGCTTTCCTTTACTGCTTTCTTTTCTGCTTTTTCCGCAAGCCGTCCCCATTCCGATGAGTGGCTAACTGTTCTTAGCCCTCGGTATCGAAGAGCATTGGGACAGATAAAATAGCTTAAAATAACTAAAGGTCTAATTTTTCTAATTAATTAAAAGTACTTAAGGTTTGCCCGGGGTTAACGACGCGTAGGACCACATATCGATGTGTGGGCCCTATTTCCGTTTTCCATACGCTCGCCGAGAGGCCGTGCGTATGGACAGATCACCCCTTGGCAAAGAGAGTTCCGCACTAACCCTCGAGAGAGGAGGCGCGCCAACTCTACCGGATTGGGTTCCCCACCCAATAGCGGGGTTCTTAGCGTAATGCGGGCGTTAAGAGGAATCCTTCGTCGGACGAGAACCCGGTCGAATAGTCTTAGCGTTCAGGTGAGCGATAGCCCTATAGCTAGGTGAGCTCATTTTAGTGGAACCTCCACGTCCAAGTCTCCGCCTTAATTAATTAGAAATTTAGGAGCTCTTTTTATTTAAAGTCTATTTTAGTTCAATTGTTTTTTCGGTGCCATCGAGCTAAGCTCTTCATCGGCACCACCTTCAAGCTTTCTTTTTATGCTTTCATTTTCTTTCTGCCATTTACTGCCTTTTTATTATATATAAAATAACCCGACAAGTTAATTATCGGTAAAATAATAGTCCCCTACAGGGAAGAGTAGAAATAATCGAACCGGACCCGAGAACAATACGACGCGTAGGACCACATATCGATGTGTGGGCCCTATTTCCGTTTTCCATACGCTCGCCGAGAGGCCGTGCGTATGGACAGATCACCCCTTGGCAAAGAGAGTTCCGCACTAACCCTCGAGAGAGGAGGCGCGCCAACTCCACCGGATTGGGTTCCCCACCCAATAGCGGGGTTCTTAGCGTAATGCGGGCGTTAAGAGGAATCCTTCGTCGGACGAGAGCCCGGTCGAATAGTCTTAGCGTTCAGGTGAGCGATAGCCCTATAGCTAGGTGAGCTCATTTCAGTAGAACCTCCACGGCCAAGTCTCCGCCTTAATTAATTAGAAATTTAGGAGCTCTTTTTATTTAAAGTTTATTTTAGTTCAATTGTTTTTTCGGTGCCATCGAGCTAAGCTCTTCATCGGCACCACCTTCATGCTTTCATTTTCTTGCTGCCATTTTTTCTGCCTTTTTTATTATATATAAAATATAACCCGACAAGTTAATTATCGGTAATATAATAGTCCCCTCCAGGGAAGAGTAGAAATAATCGAATCAGACCCGAGAACAATACGACCTCGATATTCCACCCGGAATATCCTGTACTACTCACGATAGGTGAACTTTCCTCCTTTCGTTAAAACTCGATCTAAACCTTTTTATATCCAAAATAAATAAATACGCGCGCCCCGTTTTCTTAAATAAAATCACTTCCGCCTTTTTCTCAAATAAAACCGCCGGGTCGCCGCGTGACCGTAAATAATTTTGGAGTTTTGACCACCAAGTTTTTGGCGCCGTTGCCGGGGAATTTTCGGTCGTTATTTTAAACCCTGGAAATCTATTAATTTTACCTATATCTATATATAACAAAAATTAAAAATGGCCAACAAAAATATAAAAATAATAATAATAAAAACTATAAAAAAAATATTGCAAAATTATAAAACAAAAAAAAAATGTGAAAAACTTATAAAAATAAAAAATATTTTTTGAAAAACCTTAAAAACTAAAAAATTGAAAACACTATAAAACTAAAAAAACACTAAAACCAAAAAAAAATGAAGAAAAAAACAACAAAAAAAAAAACTTAATCAAAAAAAGAAGAAAAAAATTTTTTTCATTCTTTTAAAAAAAAAAAAAACAAAAACTATATACATCTAGCAAAAAAAAACCTAAAAAAAAATCTAAAAAAAAAACCAAAAAGCTAATGTATATATTTTGTTTAATTTAATTTAACTTATTATATTTTAATTTATTTTGTTTCGGCGCGCTTTCCACTCTTCTGCGCGATAGGGGAGCGCATTTTTCTTGCACTCACAAGCTAAGACGTCAGCTTCGAGTCCTACGCACTTGTCACCCCCTACCGCCCGCACACTTTAGGCCGAGTTTATCTTTTTTTTGTTTTTTCTGTTATCTTTTTTGCTTTTTCTTCTAAATAATGCAGGGTTTCAACCTGCGCCTCCCCGTACTCATCGTCAGGGAAGCTCCTACCCTCCCTTTTTATTTTTGTACTTATTATATTTTATATATTATCTGTTCTACATACTTAGATTGCAACATTGGGGACAATGTTGGGTTTAAGTATGGGGGTGTTTTCGTATTTCTTTATTTCTGCACATTACAAAAACGCATAAAATTACAAAAACATTAAAAAAATAAAACCTAAAAAATTTTTTTCCCTTGTTTTTATTTTCATAAAAACTTCAAAACAAAAAAAAATCCTCCCCCCTTTTTCTTATTTGTAAAAGCTTGCATTCCGCCTGCCCGCGACGTTCGACTCATCGAACCAACCATTCAAATAAGAATCTGTTCGCGGGTGCTGCAATCAAGTTTTTACTTTGTACTTTTTTTTAAAAATCTCTCTTTCCCCCCTATCTTCTTTAAATAACACTTCTTTCTCTCCTCATTCTTGTAAATTACATATCAAAATACACTAAAAAATCAATCAAAAAAAATTAGAAAAACCAAAAATACCAAAAAAAGATAATAACTCTAAAAATCTTAAAAAGATAATAATTAAAACACAAAAAAATGATAAAAACTATAAAAATTCCAAAAAAAAAATGTTTTGTTAAATTATGTAACAAAATAATTCGAATATACCATATCTTAACTCTTTTTGCTTTCCAAAAATCTAGTTTCGAGTTAATTTATATGCGAATTTTAGTTATTCTTTGCTTACTATTCGTTTATTAATTAAAGTTCGATAGATTTAAGTGTCTGGGGTTAAGATTTAAAGAATTTTTTATGTCTTTTCCTTATAATAGGGAACTTGTTTTTCACTACCACTTCTAATTTTATAAATAGAAGCTCGTTTTTTATGTTAGAAAATAACATCCATGGATTTCAATTATTTCTACTCTTTGCTTTTAAAAACATTGGAAAGTTCATTTTAAAAAGGTTGCTCTCAAAACTTTTTGATTAAAATCTAGTTTTCTTTTTGAAAAAAATAAACCCACTTCCTTTTTTTTCATGTCTTACTTTGACATGATTCCCCCCCTATCCCTTAAAAGATCTTATGTCAATGGGAATAAGATTTCGTTCCGTAAACATAGGCACCCAATAATTTAAAAAGATTATATATGGAGTAAGAGGATAAAATTCATTACTCCAACAAATATACATTGGGTTAATTTTACTATGAAGAAAGAAAAAAAAAATTTATTATGTGTTAGGAAAATAAGATTTCATTTTCCTAACTATCAAAAAAGAAAAAAAAATGGAGGTTCGAGAAAAAATTACCTCACCTCAATATTCAAGCCTTCTTCATAAACCACCAAACCACTTATCTCATTTCAATGATTCTAGAATTAATTTAAAATTTTTTGAGAGCATAACTTTTAAATTGCATTATTTCCTTTAACTTCTTTTAAGCTAAAGTTTTTTATATAAATCCAATCCATCTTTGTTAAACTAACAAAAATAAATTTTTGCTTCCTATTTTATTTTATCTAGAAGTCTTTTTGAAATTGTTCCTCTATTCATAACATTTCATAAATTAGGATTTAATTCTTTAACCCCGGATGTTTATTTTGATCTTACTTTTAATTAATTCAAGCGGTAGCTAAACTTAGGATTTCTTTTATTCCTTATAAGTTCATCTCCAACTTTTGCTCTGGAATAGCAAAAGCTTAATTGTGAGGGTATTTGATGAATTGTAAATATACGTATTTTTGTGTACATTAAATTAGTTGTTTTCGTTTATTTTTGTCGTTTTTACTTATTTTTATTCAATAAAATGCTCTTATTTTTGTAAATATTATACTAACTTGTTTTATTTTATTTTTTCAGGAAAAAATCAAAATCTGCCAAAAATTGTCATGTCACGCCCATGACTACGGGTCACGCCCGTGACCAGGGCGTGACACGTCAAAAACCGTGAAATCAGCAAATTTTGAAGTGCAAAGCCTGACACGCCAGGGGTCACGCCCGTGTCACCCAACACAAGGGCGTGACCCAAGCCCGTGTTCACTCCACTCGACGAACTCATCTCGACGATCGTCGAGTGTCGACACCAACAGTCCCGCCCAGAGTCACGCCCGTGACCTGGGGCGTGACTCAATTTCCGCTCGACGATTTTCAACTCGACACTTTCAGCTCGACATTCGTCGAGTGTCGACACCAGCCGACACGCCCAGAGTCACGCCCGTGACCTGGGGCGTGACCTTTCCAGCTAGCCCGACAAGACTTGCCCGAAGACTTTCGGCGCGCACCGCGCCCAGATCCACCTGCTTGACACGCCCAGAGTCACGCCCGTGACCTGGGGCGTGACCACTGCGAGACCGACACGTGTCCAGCCCGAAGTCCACTTTCCCGTCAAATCGCCGGCCGCCTTCTCAAATAGTACTGTCACGCCCCCTGTCACGCCCGTGACCAAGGGCGTGACCCATGTAAATTTTTTATATAAATTCAAAGGTTCTGCTTTGGATTTCTGTTCCCTTTTTGGATCCATTTTGCTTAGGTGTTGTGCTGCAGGAATGCTTCCAAGGCTTATGTAAGGATAATTTCTCCCCCTCTCCTTAGTTTTATTTTCGTGTCTTTGTAACTCGTCCTTTTATTTAATAAAATGTGTTCTTTTTCTTCTCTTAATATGGCTTTGGAATGGATTAATACAAATCTTCCCTTTGCAATCTTATCTTTCTTTTTTGTTTTAACTTAGTTTTTGTTCTCTTTGTAATGGGTGTGTGTGTGTATGAGTATAACTTCATAATTTTATGTTCTTAGTTTTGTTAACTTAGAATTTTTATAGCTTTTTATTTCATTGTTATAAACCCGTAAAAATGATTTCAAGGTGATTTTCATTTCTTTTAACTTAGCTTTTTATTTTTAGGTTGTAAAACTTTTTCGTTCTTTTCGCTTTATTTTCACTTTTTAATCGTTTTTACGGAGTTATAGGAATGATAATTTAGTAGATTTAATTTTTCGTGCACTTCGTTTTTTCGTTTAAACTTTTGCTCCTTTTATTTTTCTGTCTTCATTTTAATCATTTCTACCGCATTTTAGCGGTAGAAATGTATTCATTTTTATTTTTCGATCACTTTCATTTTGCGTTTATTTGCAAAAACTTTCTTCCCGTTTAATTTTTATTTTCGCTTTTTATGCATTTCTACCGCATTTTAGCGGTAGAAATGCAGTTATTTTTATTTTTCGGTAACTTAGTTTTTTGCAATTTTTTATGTATGCGCATTTATTTCCGCCTACTCGTTAAGAGATAAATGGCGCCTGCTTATTTTACTTTCTGTAGAGTGCGTGAGTTTGTTATTTTCCTTTTTTCCGCCTACTCACTTGAGTTAAATGACTGGATTTTATTTCGGCAGAGTGTGTTTACTTTCTTGTAGAGTGTGTGTGTTTTTCATTTATGTCGAGAGAGTGTGTGTGCGTTGCATTTATTTTGTCCTACTCGGTTGAGTAGGACCCGTATTTATTTTCTCCTACTCATTTGAGTAGGACTTGCGTGTGTGCGTTTTACTACTTTCATTTCTCACGCCCACGCGTTTGCGCCGGGACTCGCAATTTACAGCTTTCTTCAGTCCTACTCGTTTGGGTAGGACTTGCAATTTTCAGCTTTCCTTTACTGCTTTATTTTCCTGCTTTCATTTACTGCTTTCCTTTACTGCTTTCTTTTCTGCTTTTTCCGCAAGTCGTCCCCATTCCGATGAGTGGCTAACTGTTCTTAGCCCTCGGCATCGAAGAGCATTGAGACAGATAAAATAGCTTAAAATAACTAAAGATCTAATTTTTCTAATTTATTAAAAGTACTTAAGGTTTTCCCGGGGTTAACGACGCGTAGGACCACATATCGATGTGTGGGCCCTATTTCCGTTTTCCATACGCTCGCCGAGAGGCCGTGCGTATGGACAGATCACCCCTTGGCAAAGAAAGTTCCGCACTAACCCTCGAGAGAGGAGGCGCGCCAACTCCACCGGATTGGGTTCCCCACCCAATAGCGGGGTTCTTAGCGTAATGCGGGCGTTAAGAGGAATCCTTCGTCGGACGAGAGCCCGGTCGAATAGTCTTAGCGTTCAGGTGAGCGATAGCCCTATAGCTAGGTGAGCTCATTTTAGTGGAACCTCCACAGCCAAGTCTCCGCCTTAATTAATTAGAAATTTAGGAGCTCTTTTTATTTAAAGTTTATTTTAGTTCAATTGTTTTTTCGGTGCCATCGAGCTAAGCTCTTCATCGGCACCACCTTCATGCTTTCATTTTCTTTCTGCCATTTTTTCTGCCTTTTTTATTATATATAAAATATAACCTGACAAGTTAATTATCGGTAAAATAATAGTCCCCTCCAGGGAAGAGTAGAAATAATCGAACCAGACCCGAGAACAATACGACCTCGATATTCCACCCGGAATATCCTGTACTACTCACGATAGGTGCACTTGCCTCCTTTCGTTAAAACTCGATCTAAACCTTTTTATATCCAAAATAAATAAATACGCGCGCCCCGTTTTCTTAAATAAAATCACTTCCGCCTTTTTCTCAAATAAAACCGCCGGGTCGCCGCGTGACCGTAAATAATTTTGGAGTTTTAACCATCATCCACAAGAAAGCTCCATCCGGATCCCTTGCTTCCTGCAAAAGCGTGAGAACTCGGTTGAGCCAAACTCACCACCGATACTTGTCCTCAACACCTTGATCCTCCGGCCAAGCTGGCCTTCCACAAGCTTCTTGAACTCCACAAACAAGCGTACCATGTTGGACTTCTTCTTCATAAAGTATACCCAAGTATACCTAGAAAAGTCATCAACCAATATCAGCATGAACCTGCTGCCTCCAAGACCGGTCGTGACAGTCGGTCCCACCAGAGCACAATGGACAACCGCCAATGGTGCATTACATCTGGATTGTGCTTTGTCAACCATGAAGCGATAGGCTCCACTTTCCTGACATCCCGCACACCCCTGACCATCGCCATAGGATGACAATCTAGGCAAGCCTCTTACAAGTCTTCTTTCCGCCATTGCTTTCAGCTTGTCCATCCCTACATGCCCCAGTCTTTCATGCCAGATAGCTGCACTATCACTGGCATTCATCCGATCAACTCCAGAACTAGTTGATATCCCAACTACGTTCTTCTCCTTCCTCCCTACATGAGCTACGTTCACTGAGAGCAAGACAACCTTGCACTCCTTCCGAAGATGACCATGCTGCTTGCATTTATAGCACTGTGGTCCTTCCTTCCTCTTCCTATCACGCCTAGGAGAAACACTCCTTTCTTCTTGATACGAAGTAGAGGGACCATCTTCAGCAGCAACCTTCACCTCCTTCCTGAACAACCCATCAAGGGAAGTCCAAACCTCCGCAGCTGACCGACATCCACTGATGTGGTCCAAGAGCTCCGATGAGATCACCTGCTTGAGAATAGACTCCGCTTTCGCATTTGCCTCCTTCCAAGCTCTCATCGCCTCAGCATTGCCAGCAGTATCCTATTGTCTTCCTGCTCCGCATACAACCTCCCAAAGGTCCTCGCCAAGAAGAAAGCTCTTCATACAGGACTTCCACCGTTCAGAGTTCGTCTCTGTAAGTAGATCAATTCCAAGACAACTTGCATCTTCCACTGCCATGGTTCTACCACTGGTTTCCTCTACAGAAGAGCAACTACTTCCATTGAGCACTGCTTGACCACTCCAACAACCTCGCTCTGATACCATGTTAAAATTCAACAAACCGCAGACGCCCCCTTGGATACCCTGTTGAAAACTCAACAAACTGAAGGAGGATATGCCCACTTATAATGTTGAAAGTTTTCCCGGATCGTGGAGTTAGCAGGGGTTATCTCAACAAAGCAGTAACAACCAGCAACACATGTAGCACAAGCTTCTTTATTGATCAAGAGCAAGCTTCTTTACAAGGCGAGACATACATGGCGAGACATGCTTCACCAAAACCCAACACCGGGAGAGCAGAGACAGTTACAAAGACAAGAACAAAAAACAAGCCGCGCGGACTCAATCAACAAGCCGCCGACCTACTGCTGTGGAGTCCGCTCAGTCCGCCAGGTCGCCAGACCGCAACCCAAGCCGCGCGGACTCACCCCTTATTCCAATGCTTAGCTCTTCACCGCCGATCTGCAGGCCGCCTGACCGCGAGGTCGCCTAGCCGCCAGACCGCACAAGCTGCGTCACCGAAGGAACAGTCCGCCTGAAGCAGGCGCCTTCCTGAACCCCGAACCAAGTTGCCAAAGAGTAGACCGCCTGGTCGCTATCCGCGACCTGATGTTTACCGTCTGTTGCTTAACCGCAGAGTCCGCACTGTCCCTGACCGCAATCAGAGCCAAGTCCTGGCTTTCCAGCGCTATCCGCACAACCTGCACAGCACAACCGGGTCAACTCTCAATCCACGCGGACACCAAAGTCCAGACCGCAGCAACTTACGCGAACTCAATTACTGTTCACTTACTTCGGTTAGGTTACCTTCTTTTCCTGATGTGACATGGGTCCTATTTATAGGCACGATGATGAGTATGGTCACCGCCCTATCCGATAGGATCACCGCCACATCCCGCAGCTAGAACAAGTGTGTCCGCCAGTCCGCGGACACACAATCCTGTTCACCGCTCCTGTGCAGATAGCCAGTCTGCCCCAGCTTCTCCAAGGCCGGACTCCAATATCCAGCCCGCCTTGCCGCCAGAGGCCAAGCCAGGACCACCACAGCCAGACTCCACAACAGCTGTGTCCGCCAATCTGCGGACAAGGCATCAGCCCGCAAACCCCGAGCCCGCAGCCTCGCCATCAAGGCACCTGCCGGACTCAGCGGACACCCTGCTTCCATCCGCATATCCCAAGTCCATTACCTCATTTCCAAGGCACCTCCGGACTTAGCGGACACGCCACTCCAGTCTGCTAACAGCAGACTCCAGTCCGCATGTACTGCAGACTTCAGTCCGCATCCCTGAGTCCATAACCTCATCACAAGGCTAAACGGGACTCAGCGGACTCTGGCTCCAGTCCGCACGCTCCTGCACAAGCAATTCTCCAGTCCGCATTTCCCCAAGCTAGCAAACAAGGCAACAGCACTCCTACTATGCTTGGCGGACTGAGAAACCAGCCCGCGCTCCACTGCGCGATCTCCCTGGCCTGAGCCAACCTGGACTTGGTCCAAAACTCACCAAGTCCAGTTCGCTGGCCACAAGGGCCAGTCCGCACTTACTGGCGGACACTGGATCTAGCCCGCCATACTGGGCGACCTCCAGTTTCTGTCCGCGCTGACCGGCGGTCTCCGCGACTTCCACTTGCCGCTTCACTAGAGCAAGACCAAGGCAACTGCCAAACCGGTCTGTCGAGCTCCAGTTCTTCAGTCCGCTTTATGCTGGACTCCGTGGATAGCATTCCTATCCGCCCGGTTACTTCCTGGGAGTCAACCGCCTGCTGAGCATACATTGGCCTGTCAGACTGCTGCTGCTGTCCGCGTAGTCCGCGCGAACAGACCGCCCAGGCCGCCACAGAGCAAACCGCCTGCAACATCCCTGCCGACCTAGCAGTTCGCCAACCCTGTCCGCGTAGTCCGCGCGGATAGGTTTCCCAAGCCTTCCATTCGCCCACTTTCACTTCAAAGAATTCAACAGGGTCTAACATAGCCCCCCCAGCCCCGGGAAAGGCGGCCGAGTGGAGGCGAGAACCTGGGCGAGAGTCCGCAAGATATCAGGCAACACAGACAAGGGACAAGCCGGCTCGCCTCGCTCGGCGGGCGAGCGGCCGCCTCATCGGGGGCAGGCCGCAGGGGTAGGTCGCGTCGCACGGCAATAGCAAATGAATAAATGAGGCAGGCGAGAGAGCATTTATAAAAGCAATAATAGAAGAAAAATCGGTCTTGGCACAGCTCGCGCAAGCGTCTCAAAACAGCTAAACGTGCATAATATATACATCTAAAAATAATAATAATAATAATAAATGTCAAGAAGCAGGCAAGACGCGAGATCTGGGGCAAGAAGTCCTAAATAGGCTGGAAGGCTTTGTCCCCAGGGTCCGGCACAGGGAGAAATAGCGCCGGCACCACGTCTTCTGCTGAGAGTCCCGCCGCCTCGCTCGTAAGGAGATCCGCACGTCGCAGCATTTGCATTGTATACTTCGCGGTGCTGGCGGCGTTATTTTGCATCAGCACTTCCAAGTCGTAGTCGGAGTGGTGCTCGAGCGGACAGACCCTGCTGTCTGGAGGAGGGACAGCGGCGGCGGCCTCCAGCTCGCGTACCCGCGCCTCCAACGCCGCTTTGTCCTGATCAAGGGTGGCGATCTCGGCACCCATCCGGCTTGCCATCGCCGCATCCTGGAAAAAGGAAGGAGAAGAGTCGTGAGCCATATTCACGAGAAGGGGGTTATTTCAGGGTGCGTACGTACCACCCCGCCCAGGTACTGCGCGAGGGACTCCTCGGCCGCGTCAGCCCGCCTCCTCTGCATGTTCGCGTCCTCCTGAGCGAGCCTTTGGCCCTCCTCCCTCTCATCCGCCAGCTTCTTCAGGGAGGTGGCGTTCCGCTCCAGCTGAGTACAGCGCCTCCCTACCATGTGAGCTAGCTCCAGGCCGCGTAGCTGGGCCCGCGCGCTTTCGTGAACCAGTACTCGCGTCGCCTCCTTGTCGTAGATGGCGGTGTATTCTCGCGAGTACAGGCCGAACGAGAAGTTGTAGGCCTCCCCGCCGATAGTGTCCTGCTCCATCCAGCTCGGCAGCAATGTCGAGATCGCGGCGCGATTTAACTCCTTGTCCCACGAAAGGAGCGGAGCGCCGAGCTCGTCCAGATATCTCTCACCATAACCGAAGTTGCGGTGACCCCTCGGCACCGGCTCCGCGGCAACTTGGGACCCGCTCGGCGGCGCGGAGGTGCCCGCCGCCCTACCCGGGGAGTCGCTGGTCGAAGCAACCAGCGGGGGCGAAGGGCCCTCGGTCGGAGGGTCCACAGGGGCCTTGCCTTTCCTTTGGCTCGCGACGGGTTGCTGACCCGCGATCTTCGCCACCTTCGACGGAGGGGTGGGCTGTCGGCCACCCGGCCGCTTCTTGGCCGGGACCCACGGGATGTCGCGCTGAGCGGCATCCGCAGCTTGAGCTCGCGCAAGAACCCCGGAGGGGATCCTAGCGCTCTCATAAGGGGGGTGCAGAGGGATGTCGCGCTCGCTTGCCAAGGAGAAGGGGTGAGGTAAAGGAAAAAAAGAGGGGTAAGGTACAACAGCGGCGAGTGGCAAACCTCCCCCTGGTGGGACGACGATGAGGTCGTCCAGATGACGGCGCAGGTACGCGACCTGAAAATTCTTTCCGGCAAAGAACGCGCACAGGTCGGCTTCATGACCGCCTAGGCTGGGCGGCCGGTAGCTCGCCTCGCTAAGCTGCACCGGCGAGAAGGGGACGTTGCCGAAATCCCCTTTGACGAAAAGGAACTTTTTGAGCCAATTGTGGCTCTTATTGACTGTCTCCCGCACCTTGAGGTGGGCGCTGGAGAAGTAGGCGGTCCCGTCCCGATTCGCCCAGAAGGAGAACAGCTTCCGGAAAACGGCGAGGCTGAACTCCACTCGCTCCTCTCGCAGGAAGCAGGCGAACCCCACCATGACGGCTATGGAGTTCGGGGTCATCTGACCCAGGACGACCCCGAAGTATTTCAGCACCTGGCGCACCTCGGGCCACAGGGGGAGTCGCAGGCACACTTCAAAGTGAGCTAGCGGGATGGCGAGCTCATCCCTGGATAAGTCGTTGATCTTTTCCCCATCTCCGGGCCGTCTCGCAGAAAAGCTCGGCGGCATGTGGTCTCTAAGAGCATCCAAGTACTCGCGCTCAGAGATGACAGCGTGAGGAAAATCATGCTCTGAGAAAGTCCAAGCGCACTTACTTCGTCCATCCACATCGCCGCCGCCCCCGCCCATTCCCATCAGATCGTCGCCGAACGTGCGAGACAGATCCAGAAGGCGGGCGCGAGCCGTACTTCGCGGGAAAGAGGAAGCGAGAGGACGTTTGGAATCGGTGAGGAAATAAGAGCCGGCAATGCCTATTTATAGGGAAAGAGAAAGGGCGGGAAACTTCCCGCCGAAAGAGGGGGTGCAGATAGCAAAAATCAGCCCGACGGTTCGACTTCCCCGCGCGCAACCGCACCACAAAGGTCGACCCGGCGCGGGTCTCGCCCGACCGTGTCCGCAGAAGACCTGAGCGGGCGAGTCTCGACCCGCACCCGCACGGGGTTCCGCGCGAGACAGGAGACTCCCGTCTGGCGAGCTCCGCGGCTCGCCCTCGCCCCGATCAGTGCGAGGGGAAGAACGGACCTTTCCCTTAACCCGCCCGCAGAAAGTAAGAGAAACAGCATGATATTTTCAATGAGCCTCAACAGTAACAAGTTAGGCCCGTGGGCGGGCAAAAAGAGTCGTAAGTGGTTACAAATGCAAGATAACTTGGAAATAACAGCAACCCCGCGAGCGGGGGGCAGAAGGCTGGATCAGTACTCGACCCACTTCCACCTGTGCCGCCGCTTCGTTCCCGATCGCGGCGGCACACGAGGGTCGTGGTAATCGCGAACCGCCACCAGCTCCCGCTCAGCCAGGCCGATCTGCTCTGTGGCGCTCCTAATATACCCCTCGGCTCGCGCAATATGCACGCCCGGTGAAGTGACATCGTCGTCTTCCGCTGCGCGCGGAGGTCCCTCCAAGGCCGCGAGCCGGGCCGCAGTCTCGGCCTTGTCTTCATCGACCCTCTTCGCAAGCTCCTGGATCAACAGCGTGTATTTCTGGAACAGCCGCGTCACCTGCCTCTTCATCCCCACCACATCGGTCGGGTCTCCCAGGTAATCAGAGACACTGTCCACATCGGGCGGGGGTAAATACCCTTCGCTCGTCTCAGTTTCGGAGGAGGCCCTGTTATAGCCTACAAACGGGCGAGTCAGAAGGAGCGAACAAGGACAAAGCCAACGGTAAATATCAGCTCACCAGGGGTTGGCACGTCGCCCGCACCGACGGATGGGCGAGAGGAGCCCGGCCGACCCTGAAAGGTTTCTCCCTCGAGGGTCTCAAGAGATTTTCCCAGTCCGTGGGAAGCCGGCGGGCGGGGGGTTTCCGAAGGTGGGCGGTCCAGACTGGGGGAACTAGTGACCCTCTCAGGCGACAAGCGAGGGGGGCGATCCTCTCCCCCGTTCCCCGCCTCTTCGCGAGGAATTGCCTGCAAAACAAAAGATCAGAGGTACAGCGATAATCCGCGGAAGGTCACGTACCCCAGGGACGACCTCAACGCCCACCGCCGAGCTGGAGCCCGGACATTCACCCGCCAGAGACTGCCTAACAATCTTTCCCTTCGCCGGCCTAAAGAGAGGGCCGGGAGACCCACGCGCTAGCCAAGGGGCGGCCTCGAGGGCCTCCTCCTGAGTCTTCAGGCCCGCTGCCGCCAGGCGAGCTCGCACCTCTTCGCTGACCGGCATCAAGAGACCAGTCTGTTCAAGAAAAATGAGGGGATCTGGGGAGCCCCCCTCCTGGGCTCAGCGGTATATTTATAGCCGGACAGTGGGGGCCCACCAGAAGATTCCCTGCCAGCTCAGCACAAGCACTCGCCGAACACGCGGGTTGGATGATTCTTTTCGAGTTTGAATCAAGCTCAAAAAGAGCGGGGATTGTGTACAATCCCGTGTCCGGCGAGCGGGTCCCACCAGGGAGGCGAGCAGGCGTTGCCCCGCGGCCCGCATCCGAGCGACAAACAGATATGCGGCAGAAGGGCTGGCCCGCTCCCGCCCATTGAAGGCGAGCGAGCCGACGAGGCGAGCGAGTGGGTCGCGCGAAGAGTCCTTGGCCGAAGCAGAAGAGTTTGGCGACCCGCGACTGGCGAGCCGATCGGGAGTCGCAGTGGCCGCCGGTCCGCCTCGTCACGCGACCTGGCCGCCGGTCCGCCCCGGCAGAAGCAAGGTAGGTCGTGACCCCCGGCTCGCGCTCGCCCAGGGAGCATGGGCGGGCAGCTGAAGTCAGGTCGCGCCCGCCTCCCGAGAAGGAGGATTGGAGGCGAGTTGACTCCCCAGGACTGCGGATAGCCCCTCGGAACAGCGGAGCCATGCTGTTGGCAGACCAGGTTGGACTGCGCATAGCGCCTCAGAACGGCGGAGTTTGGCTGTTGGCATGCCCAGCCAAGGGCCTCTTGGTATTTTCAGGTCAGTTATTTTGGTTATTGGCAGCTCAGATTCCAAAAAGCTATAAATACGACCCAAGGGGTACCTCAGAGGACACGCTTTCAGTGTCTCCTTACTCTCGTTTCCAAGTGTTCTCTGAGAGTACCTTAGCTCGGCTTTTGGCTAAGGAGGGGAAGCGCTCAGAGATCTTCCGGGTTTGTGGTGGGACCTCCCTGCTGAGCCCTTGGGTCTGTTCTTTCTTGTCTCTTTCGTTGTTTTTCTTGCAGGAGCAAAGTAGGCGCGAGACCACCCCTTCCCCGAGGGTCGAACTCCACAAGAGGCCGGATTCCGGTTTCAACACTTCCCCTTCTCCTTAAGAACTAAAGCCAAACAGTGGTTGAGTTCTCTTCCAAGAGGATCAATCACTACTTGGAACATTTTAGTCGATAAATTTCTTGCTAGATATTTTCCCCCCGCCAAAACTGCTAAGCTAAGAAATGATATAACTTCGTACTCTCAAATTCCTTCTGAGACCCTCTATGACACTTGGGAGAGGTTCAAAGAACTTTTGAGAATATGCCCTCATCATGCTCTGCATGTATGGTTACAGGTTCAGACACTTTATAATGGGCTAAATCAAGAAACTAAGCAAATGATAGATGCCGCTTCTATTGGTTCTTTGGACCGCAAAACTCCGGAAGCCGCTCTTGAGCTTATCGAGGACATGGCGATGAACACTTATCAGTGGAATTCGTCTAGGACTCGCCCATCTAAACCTGCAGGTATCTATGAAGTGGACTCGGTTTCGCAACTGGCGCTGCAAGTGGAAATGCTGAACAAGAAGATTTCGGAGATGACTGCTTCCTCCGCCGCTCAGGTATATGAAAATGCAAATGCTGTTGCTGCCGAGCAGGTCGATTATCTGGGGAACATACCCAGGCCTGCTCAAAATAATGCTTCGAACTTTTCTGCTTTTTCTAATTTTTCTGCCCCGCCTGGTTTTAATTCTTCTTCTAACTTTTATAATCCTAGATGGCGTAACCATCCTAATTTTTCTTGGAGTAATCCCGCGAATGTCGCACATCCACCGCACGATTTCACTCCACCACCACCACCACAACAAAATCAACATTTTCAAAAACCTTCCTCTTTGGAGGAAATGCTTTCAAAATACATAAGCACCATGAAGCGACCATTAGAAATCTAACAGGCTCAATGAAACATTTAGAGAATACGGTCGATCAATTAGCAAAGATGGTTTCCGAGAGGCCACCTGGGACTCTTCCCTCAAATACCGAGCCAAACCCAAGGGAGCACGCGAAAGCGATTTCCCTTCGGAGTGGCAAGGTAATTCACGAGCCCACCACAAGGGAAGAGCCAAAGGTGATTGCCTCTCCTACTGCTACACGAATTAGTGACGAAGATATAATTAATAAAAATTTTGGAAAAGAAAATTCTATTTTTGAAAATAAACAAGAAACATCTATTTTGGAAAAGGAAAAATATGGTTTTAAAAATAATGATCTCGATATTTTAAAAGAATTTCCACCACCTCCCTACCCTGCTAAGCTTAGGAAAGATAAACTAGATGATCAATACCAACGCTTTCTTGAAATGTTTAAACAAATTCATATCAATTTGCCATTTCATGAAGCGATTAGCCAAATGCCAAAATATGCCAAATATCTTAAGGACCTGTTAACGAACAAAAAGAAATTAGAAAATTTATCTCATGTTACGTTAAATGAAGAATGCTCGGCGGTCATAAAAAATTCCAATCTTCCTACAAAGATAAATGATCCGGGTAGTTTTTCGATTCCTTGCGTTTTTGGCGATCTTTTTGTAAAGCACGCGCTAGCGGATTTAGGTGCGAGCATCAACTTGATGCCTTTTTCATTGTTTAAAAAGCTAGGATTGGGCACTCTCAGCCCTACGCGTATGAGCATCCAATTGGCTGATTGATCGATTAAGTATCCGTTAGGTATCATTGAGGATGTGCTAGTGAAGGTCGACAAATTCATCTTCCCGGTGGATTTTGTCATTCTTGATATTGAAGAAGACATCGAGGTCCCCCTTATCCTTGGTCGTCCCTTCCTAGCCACCTCTCGTGCGGTCATCGATGTAAGTAACAGAAAACTTTTGCTTCGTGTGGGAGATGATGAGGTGACGTTTTCAATAAATCAATCCATGAAAAATTCTTTAGAAAATGACGACTCATGTTTCTTCCTTGATGTTTTAAATGAAGATGCCTCTCTTTCTCTTTCAAATGTTTCTTCCAATGATTTTTCTTCCTCTTTTTCTGATTTTTTTGCAAATGTTTTTGAAGACACGGTTATGTCCGCGCAAGCCAACTTTGCAAATGAACCGGTGTTTAGACAAAAAAATTATGAAAATATTGTCTTTGAAAATGAAAAGGTTTTAAAGAACTCTTACGATGAACCACCCAACTTAGAACAAAAACTCCTTCCCGAACATCTCAAATATGCCTTTCTTGAACAAAATTCTAAATTGGCCGTTATAATCTCGGCTTTGCTTTCTCAATCCGAAAACGATCAATTGATCGAACTACTACAAAAGCATCGCCGAGCTATAGCGTGGCAAATTTCTAATATTCCTGGCATAAGCCCCTCCTTTTGCACCCACAAAATATTTTTTGAAAATAATTCTAAGGATGTAGTCCAACCTCAACGTCGTCTTAATCCTAATATGAAAGAGGTTGTGAAGGGCGAGGTTCTTAAGTTATTAGATGCGGGGATAATCTATCCTATTTCCGATAGTAAGTGGGTAGGTCCGGTTCAGGTTGTACCTAAGAAGGGTGGGATCACGGTAGTAACAAATGAAAATAATGATTTAATTCCAACTAGGACGGTAACGGGATGGAGGATGTGCATCGATTACCGGAAATTAAATGATGCCACTCGTAAAGATCACTTCCCCCTTCTATTTATCGATCAAATTTTAGAACGCTTATCCGGGCATAGTTTTTATTGTTTTTTCGACGGTCTTTCGGGATACTTCCAAATCCCTATCGCACCCGAGGACCAAGAGAAGACAACATGCACTTGCTCTTTCGGAACATTTGCCTACCGTAGGATGCCTTTCGGGCTATGCAACGCACCAGCTACCTTTCAGCGGTGCATGCTGGCCATTTTCGATAAATATGTAGAAAACATTATGGAAGTGTTTATGGACGACTTCTCAGTTTTTGGCGACTCGTTTGAGTTATGTTTAAAGAATTTAGGAAAAGTTTTAAAACGTTGCAAAGAAACAAATCTAGTTTTGAATTGGGAAAAGTGCCACTTTATGATACGTGAAGGCTTAGTCCTTGGCCACAAAATTTCTGCAAAGGGAATTGAAGTGGACAAGGCAAAAATCAAAGTAATTTAAAAGTTACCACCGCCTACGAATATTAAAGCGATAAGAAGTTTTTTAGGGCATGCGGGTTTTTATTGAAGATTTATTAAGGACTTTTCCAAAATTACTAAGCCTCTCACCCCCCTCCTCGAGAAAGACGCTCCTTTTATTTTTGATGATTCTTGTTTAGCGGCGTTCGACTTAATTAAATCCAAACTTATAAATGCTCCGATTATGATCGCCCCAGTTTGGGATTTACCTTTTGAAATTATGTGCGACGCAATTAGGTTTGCGGTCGGTGCGGTACTAGGACAACGTATAGCTAAGAATTTCCACCCAATCTATTACGCTAGCAAAACGCTTAATTCAGCGCAAGAAAATTACACTACAACTGAAAAGGAACTCTTAGCTATCATTTTTGCTTTTGATAAATTCCGACCCTATATCACTCTTTCTAAAGTTATCGTTTTTACGGATCATTCCGCTTTGAAGTACCTCCTTTATAAACCGGATGCCAAGCCGCGTCTTATTCGTTGGATCCTATTACTTCAAGAATTCGACTTGGAGATCCGGGATAAGAAAGGAGCGGAAAATTTAGCGGCTGATCATCTTTCACGCCTAGAAAATCCTGAAATTGATATTTTTGATGAAAATTTACCTATTGATTCTTTTCCGGATGAAAAACTTTTAAACGTTTCTTCTTCTACCCCATGGTTTGCCGATTTGGCCAATTATCTAGTGGCCCGCGTCCTCCCAAAAGAATACTCCTCTCAGCAAAATAAGAAATTCTTTTCTGAGTTGAAGTATTATTTTTGGGAGGATCCATTTCTATTTCGCATTTGTGCGGACCAGGTGGTAAGAAGATGTGTCTCCCGGGAAGAAGGTCAGCAAATTTTAAAACATGTTCATGAAGGTCCGACTGGCGGGCACTTTCAAGCAAACCGCACCACACACAAAGTACTTAGTGCTGGCTTCTATTGGCCAAGCATATTTAAAGATGCACAAATCTTTGTGGGCGGGTGCGATCGGTGCCAGCGGACTGGAAACATCTCTAATAAAAATGAAATGGAGCAACATTATTTTCTCGAATGCGAAGTTTTTTGATTTGTGGGGCATAGACTTTGTCGGCCCATTTCCCTCAAGTTTCGGAAATAAATACATTTTAGTCGCCGTAGATTACGTCTCTAGGTGGGCGGAAGCCCAAGCTTTACCAAGTAATGACGCTCGCGTAGTCATAAATTTCTTAAAAAAATTATTTTCTCATTTTGGCTTTCCTCGCGCAATCATTAGTGATAGGGGGAGCCACTTTTGTAACGCCCAACTAGCTAAGGTTTTAACTAAATATGATGTTACGCATAAATTATCCACCGTTTATCACCCCCAAACTAACGGTCAGGTCGAGGTAGTCAATCGAGAACTAAAGAGAATTTTGGAAAAAACTGTTTCTACTTCTCGTAAAGATTGGTCCTTAAAATTAGACGATGCTCTTTGGGCCTATCGGACAGCGTACAAGACCGCCATCGGTTGTACTCCTTTCTGATTGGTCTATGGAAAATCGTGTCATCTTCCGGTAGAAGTAGAACACCGAGCGTATTGGGTGATAAAATTTTTTAATTTCGATCCGCAATTAGTCGGCGAGCATAGGAAAAATCAATTGAATGAACTCGATGAATGGAGAGCATACGCTTACGAAAGTAACAAGCTGTATAAAGAACGCACGAAACTTATCACGATAAGAACCTGCGCCACCCTAAAACGTTTAAACCAGACGATCAGGTTCTTTTTTTTAATTCGTGTTTACGTCTCTTCCCTGGAAAACTAAAATCTCGTTGGTCTGGACCTTTTACGGTCAAACAGGTTTTTCCTTATGGCACTGTGCTCCTCTCGCACTCGGATAAGGGTGATTTTAAAGTAAATGGCCATCGCTTAAAGTTATATTTTTCAAATGATTATGTATCTTCTGCTGCGGAACAACTTTTATTTCTATTGTAATGTTTTCTTTCATGCAACTTTCTTTTATGTTTGACATTTCATTTTTTTTCTAAGACTTCTATTAATATTTTTTGAACTTTAAATTATTGTAATAAAGAACAATCTTGGGCACCTGCCCACGGACTCTTTTTTTTTCTTTTGCTTTTATTTTGCTCTTCCTTTCGGAGGCCAACAAAGCAAGTTCTTGATCGCCGCTCCAACGTTGCTGATTTCAAGATGGATCAAGTCAAACCTGCCGACTATCCAGTGCACTAAAAAGCAAGCATGGGGGAGCGACATCCGCCTTCATCTCACAAACCCGGGGAAGTCCTGTTTTTTTTTATTTTCTTTTACTTTCTGCATTTTTCTCTCCTTCTCAGTCTCCTTCTCGTTTTTCTTTTTGTTTCTTTCATTGAGGACAATGAAAAATCTAAGCTTGGAGGAGGGTTTAGTTAGTTTCTCTTTTTTCTTTTTCTTTCAAAAAAAAATTTTCTAAAAAAATTAGCATAGTTTTGTTATGTTTTTTTTTAGTATTGCTTTTATTTTAGCCTTTTCAAAAATCACAAAAAAAATATATTTGAAAAACAAAATCTAAAATTATTTTCTATCTTTATTTTTATGTTTCTTCTAATGATGTGTAGGCCCGTGTGGTTCCTTAGTTCTATTTAGATTTCTTTGAATTGGTTTTCTAAATTTATCATTCATACATAGCTTCATTTTACTAGTTTCTTTTTCTTAAATATAGGCATTTGATTTCTACGTTATAAGTTAGCAATTTGTAGTTATGTCTTTTTATTCGGTTAGTTGCTTACGAATGGTTGCTAGGTAATATTAGCCTTTTTTCATTTGTGGGGTAGTCTTTCTTGGTGTCTAGAACTTGTCCCTAGCGACTCTCAAAACATTTGCGTCGTTTTTACGTACTTTAGAAATTATTTAGGCCACCCTTTGACTAGTTTGAGCCTTTCTTGCCCACCAACAAATTGACCATTGCAAAATAATTTTTGGGTCTTTTTCCATGTTTCTTTGTTTTTAGCTCCACCTTTCATTTCATCATTTCACCAAAGCCAAAATGTCTTTCCTATTTCACACTAAACTTTGAGCTTAAATATCTTTTTTGTGAAAGGTTATATCTTTGAAATGAAAAGGAGTGTTTAAAGCTTATATTTGGAGCTTTCCTTAAAAAGTTATTAAAGAAGAAAAAATTATTATCAAAAAAAATGTGAAATCAATCAAAAAGAAAAAAAAATGAAGTTTATTTGTGACCAATTTATGAAAAGAAAAAAAAACGTTCATGGCTTTTGTTTGTTAGTTTGAATTGGAAAATGATGTACTTGTCATTTCTCATTTCTCTTCATGTTTTTTATTTTTGAGCTCAACCTTGGTTTAGTGTTTAAGCCCTCATGTTTATCCTTGTTTTCATTTCCTAATCATTTACCTAAGCCAAGTTTTAGCGCCTACTAGAAGTCCTATTAATCTTTAGAACGTAAATTCACGTAGTGGAGAGAGTGTGAACGGACAAGCCTATGGCCACCATCATTGATGGATTTCTTTGGAGGTTATCTTGAGGTGATTTAGGGTTAATTGTTATTCTAGCAACCTAGTAGTTCGTTAATGCGCCGTTTATTTAGAATTTCTACTTTTGTTTCTCTTATTTTCAATAATTTTGGATGCCTTGTTTTAAGATTTAGAAATGTGTAAATTTTCTTCATGTTCTAATGATATTTTTAGGTCTCCACTTTCAAGTTTTCTATTGTGCACTTCTCACCCCACTAGTTGTTAACATAGGAATTAGGATAGTTTAATTTTTCATGTTTTGTTTTTCTTAATTATGAAATCTAAATTTATTTTATTTACTTTTTCCCTAGTTTTCAATTCTATTTGCTTGAGGGCAAACAAATACTCTAGCATGGGGGAATTTGATGACTACTTTTAGTCATCATTTTTGGTATATTTTAGTTTAAGAAATTCCTAAGTTAATTGGTATTTTTGCTTACTTTATTCTTATTATGCTTACTTTCATATCTTATTTATTTGTTATAAATATATTTTTTTATGTTATGTTATGTTTATGTTATGTTCAATCTTATTTTTATTTTATGTTATGTTAGGTATGTTATAATAATTAATGTTTTGATATAAAATATGTGTCTAATTTGTTATGTTTTATTTTGTTGTGCAGCCCACATCATGGTGCAGCCCACTTCTTCACATCATGGAGCAGCCAGGCCACTTATGGTGCAGCCCACATCATGGTGCAGCCCCCTACATGCAGCCCTTGAAGATTGGAGCAGCCCGGCCCTTTCCCTTGAAGCCCACATGATGCATTCAGCCCCTCTTCAAGCTACCCGAGCCCATATAGATGCAGCCTTCTTCCACTAAAGCAGCCCACCTCATTGGAGCAGCCCACAAGATGCAGCTCGTCCTCCTCCCCACTTCAACGTACAGCCCACAAAGTGCAGCAAGCCCCCTCCATGGTGCAGCCCAACATCTCTCCAAATCACCCTACCCGAGCTTACAACAAAGCCCAATCCAAGCAGCCCACCCATGCATTGGCCGGCCACATTCATGCATGTTCTCTCTCTCTCCCTCTCATTTATTGCATGCATGTATCCACTTTCTCATGCATTGGCCGGCCACTTGCCACACCATCCTTCCTCTCTCTCCTTTTTATTATTTTTCTCCACTCTTTATTATCATCCATTCCCCCTTATTTACTCTCTTTATTTTATTTGATTTCTTTTAAATACTATGCATTGAATCATCCTCTCCCTCTCCCTTCATTAAATGAAATGCATTCCCCCTCTCCCTCTACATGGCCGGCCACCCCTCTTGCCCCCTCTTCTTTATTCCCATCTAGAATCTTCCCTCCTCATCTATAAAAGGCACCATGGTCTCATGCTTTAGGGGTTGGATTTTGGAGAGAGCAAGTGAAGAGTACAAGTCAAGAGAGTTTTTGTTGTAATGTTATTAAGTTTACCTTGTTGCAATCTTATTTCGTTTAAGTAATTTAGTATCGTTTTGTCTTAGCATTGTGTACTCTTTCGTTTATTATTTGCTAAAATGAAATTTTTTTCTCTTTACTTTGTTATTTCCTTTTCCAATATGCGTAGCTAATCTTCTCTTAGCATTTGATCATGAGGATCCATGATTTGAGATAGGAATTCTTTTTTACTTCGTAATTTTATTTTTGCTAACTTTCGCTCGATCCCTCTTTGATTTATTTCGAGCCGACTCCATATTTCCGGTATACGGTAGTAGGCCTTTGATCTCATTTCATAATAGTCGAGAGACTCACTGATTTGAAAGATCACTCAAAAAGGGAAGGAGTTGCACGCAATCCTAGAGATAGGATGACGTAAATCTTCCGGATTGGAGTCAAATCCAATAGGGCGGATCATCTCGATAATGCAACTTTAGGCCCCTTTGATTTGTAAAGAGATTTCGATCAAAGCCTCTATAAGTTAGGAGACTTAATGCTCTAGCGAGATTTTGTCTTATTTTTGGATCCGTCACGGTCGAGTTAAGTCGCAATTATAAAATATTTTTTTTATTTCTCCTATCTCTTTTCATGGTGAATCATCGATCAAGTGCTATCTTTTAATCCATAGTTCCGTTTTAAATTTTGTTTCAGTTTTAGTTTAAAAATTCTCAAAACCCATTTTCTTTCGGTAGGATAATAGTTCAAGCGTGAGTAATAGTACTTGACAACTCTGTGTTTAAATACGACCTTGATACTACAATTCGACAGGTAGACTTGCCTGTTCGGGTTTTAGCCCATCACCCGTTAGTCATTTTACCACATCTGCTATAAATACCTCGACCGTGGATCAGAAGGATATCTGCACCCTTTACTCATGCCGTGTCCAAGCTCTTGCCCCCTTGTTTCTTCTGTCTTGCCGATTATTCTCGCTCTTTTATCCCTCGGCCATCTCGCCGATCTTCTTTCTTACTACTTCCTTTCTCCCACCATCTCGCCTACATTCGTCTCGCCAAGAATGGGCAAGAAGAGAGTTGAGGAAGGCGAGGGGCGCAGCCGCTGTAGGAAGCAGTTCACTGACCACAACTTCCCGCTCGGCCGGCTTTCTGAAGAAGATTACCACGGCTTTGTCCGTGAGTATCTGGAGGAGGGGCTCGAGTCGCGGCCCCCCAAGGTTGGCGAGTCGATCAACACATACTACCCGGGAGAGCTTGCCTTCCCCGTCTCGCACTTTGAGGCGGGGCTGAGATTACCTCTCTGGCCGGAGGTAAAACAAGTCTTCAAGTACTTCGGTGTCGTCCCGGCGCAGTTTAACCCGAACGCCATTTCGGTGTTAATCGCTTTCGCTTGCTATATGCGCCGGGAGCGAATAGAATTCAGCTTGACGGTTTTTCGCAAGATTTTTATCTACCACGCCAATGCTGATGGCATCTCGTATTTCACCGGGCAAGGGATCAAGGTGTGCGAGACGCCCAACAAGAATCATTATTGGCTTACAAGGTTCGTTTTCATCCGGGGCGACTTCGGGGGCGTCCCGCTCGCGCCGGTGTCACCCCCTGAGAGCTTAAACGCGTCTCTGCAGGTGGGCGGCCCAGAGAAGCGGTTGTACGATTACTTCGTCAGCAAAAACTTTGAAGTCAACTTCTTCTGACAAGGCCTCGACTCGCTGCCTTCGGTGCTCCCTGGTGAAGGTATTCTCGCTCTCTCATCTCGCACTTCATTATTCACCGTCTCGCCGTATTATCACCTTCTTGTTTGTTTTTAGGGGAGCAATTCATACCAGTCCACCCTCCTTACAATAGCAACATCCACCCTTCCAAGGGACTCAGTCTCGCCAGCGCAGCAGCTGAGGCGGCGAGAGGGTCCTTGGCTCCTGCCCCTCTCAAGAGGCCTACAGGCGACACGGCCCCCTCTTATTTCAGCCCTCCAAAGAAGATGAGAAAAGTTGTGGTTGTCTCCAAGGGGAAAAAGAAGAAGACCTCGAAGGAGAGAAGGAGATATCGGGGACTTTGAGCCCCATCTCTGTAGGGGAGTCCCAATCGCCCCGCTCACCTCCCCATCAGGCCATCTCGCCCACTCGCAAGACGGCTCTTCCTGACCAGCCTACCGTCATCCCCAATCAACTGGCTGCCACCACTTCTTGTAAAGCCGCATCCTCCAGCCGTCCCGCACCCCTCTTCTCATATGAACTTCAACTTGGGCCCCGTGGTTTCAGATGCCGCCGGCGACCCTGTTATGATGTGGGGGCAGGACGTCAATCGCGTTTCCATATCCACTCTCCTTCCCCCTTGGAAGGAGCAGGAGGTTCCCACTAGCCATGCTTTTGCCGTGGGGTACGGTCTTTATGGCGGTCTTGATGCAGTCTCCCCTTAGAGCCAGCCTATGCGGGATCTCGTCCTTAATTCCTCCCACGCCCAAGTGTGCGCTTTGGAGTTCTCACACCGCGCCCCACGCTGCCTAATATACATCAACAGAAAATGGAAAGACAGCGAGACGAGCCTTGCGTCGGAGCGAGATAACCTGGCGTCGGAGCGAGAGAAATCAGAAGATCTTGCAAAAAGGTTGTTTGCCGTCGAGACCCTCCTCGCCAAAGCCCAGGGCAGCGTGGTAAGCCTTAGCCTTACCCTTGAATTTTCCTTCTTCAATACACTTTACTAATGAATGGGCATCTTGCAGGATGCCGAGACAGCGGAGCGGTTGCATTCGCGTGTGGCTGCCATGGAGGAGGAGGTCAAGGACTTGAAAGCCCAGAACGCTCGCCTTCAGGACAATGCCGAGTCATCGTCTCGCCGCGAACCCTTCCTGGCATCGCCGCATTACTCTTTTGATGAAGTCGAGGAGCAGTGTCGAGACGCTAGCATAAGGGCGGCGGAGCTGGTCCTAAAAATGATGAGGGAGCTGGGGGTCATGAAGGATGGCTCTGAGACGGTGACCGTTCGTGATTTGGTTCCCCAGCTCTTTGGCGAGGAGAGCGAGGATTCTTCTTCCGGCGAGGAGAAATGATGTGTTTCCTCCAAGATCAAGAATCCCTCTCTCCTCCCCTTTTTTGCTGTTATAAAACTTAAAACTACTCTCTTTTTTTGAGCTTCACTTTGTGATACATGACAGTGATGGATCAACTGTACATACTGCCTTGCTTATTTTGTTTTTTATTTCGCGAGAAGAATTGTTGGTTTGTTTTGGTCTGCGAGACGGTGCTACCTACCCGTCTCGCCGCCTCGCCTTTACTCTTTATACTTTGCTTTATTTCGCTTACCACGAGACGACCCTTTGATGCGCTCATGCCCGTGAGACGGTGCTACGTTTTGTCTCGCTGCCTTGTTGGAGAGTTGACTTTTTGCAGAATTCAAGTCGTCACTTCCCTTGTCTTTTTTATGCGTGAGAACCAACATAACCTTCTCGCCTTGCCTTAGAGTTATCCCTGTGTGAGTGACTCTCAGTGGTATAACTGGCCTCCTATCATCAGGCTAAGTCTTCTGTCTTGTGCGAGTGCCCACTCTCCAAGGGCGAGACCGTCCCTGTGGCTGCCAGCTGGGAGTGCCTCCACTCGCACTGCTCTAGCCTTTGCCTTCCTTAGTTTATTTTTCATAGGATTCAGCAGGATGTTACTTAAGGAGATTTTCCCAACCATTCTGTCATCGAGTGAGTTTATCGTCATGCTAGCTTGATGAGAGCCTGAGCAACGAGTCTACCGGGGACCGAGCCAGGCTCGAGGTGGTGTTGAATTCCCAAGAACCTAGAACAATTCCCAAGAACCAAGAACCAAGACTTCAAGAACCAGACCTCTCCCCCACAGGCGAGCCTTCGGACCTGCCAGCTAATGAGAGCCTGCGTAACGGGTCTACCTGGGGCCGAGCCACGCTCGGGGTAGTGCAGAACCAAGGACTGAGAACCAGAACTATCCCCCACAGGTGAGCCTTCGGACCTGCCAGCTAATGAGTGCCTGCGCAGCGGGTCTACCTGGGGCCGAGCCGCGCTCGGGGTAGTGTAGAACCAAGGACCAAAAACCGGACCTCTCTCCCACAGGTGAGCCTTCGGACCTGCCAGCTAATGAGAGCCTGCACAGCGGGTCTACCTGGGGCCGAGCCGCGCTCAGGGTAGTACAGAACCAAGGACCAAGAACCAGACCTCTCCCCCATAAGCGAGCCTTCAGACCTGCTAGCTAATGAGAGCTTGCACAGCGGGTCTACCTGGGGCCGAGCCGCGCTTGGGGTAGTGCAGAACCAAGGACCAAGAACCAGACCTCTCCCCTAGAAGCGAGACTTTGGACCTGCCAGCTAATGAGAGCTTGCGCAGCTGGTATACCTGGGGCCGAGCCGCGCTCGGGGTAGTGCAGAACTAAGGACCAAGAACCAGACCTCTCCTCCATAGGCGAGCCTTCGGACCTGCCAACTAATGAGAGCCTGCACAGCAGGTCTACCAGGGTCTGAGCTGCTCTCGGGGTAGTGCAGAACAAAGGACCAAGAACCAGACCTCTCCCTCACAGGCGAGCCTTCGGACCTGCCAGCTAATGAGAGCCTGCGCAGCGGATCTATATGGGGCCGAGCCGCGCTCGGGGTAGTGTAGAACCAAGGACCAAGAACCAGACCTCTCCCCCCACAGGCGAGCCTTCAGATCTGCCAGCTAATGAGAGCCTGCGCAGGGGGTCTACCTGGGGCCGAGCCGCTCTCAGGGTAGTGCAGAACCAAGGACCAAGAACCAGACCTCTCCCCCACAGGCGAGACTTCGGAACTGCCAGCTAATGAGAGCCTGCATAGTGCGTCTACCTGGGGCCGAGCCGTGCTCGGGGCAGTGTAGAACCAAGGACCAAGAACTAGACCTCTCCCCCACAGGCGAGCCTTCAGACCTGCCAGTGAATGAGAGTCTGCGCAGCGGGTCTACCTGGGGCCGAGCCGCGCTCGGGGTAGTGCAGAACCAAGGACCAAGAACCAGACCTCCCTCCCACACGCGAGCCTTCGGACCTGCCAGTTAATGAGAGCATGCATGATGAGTCCACATTTTACACTGATTTTTGGACTCATCTGGGCTAGTTTTATCGTCTTAGCACTACACTTGAGAGCCTTTATTGCTTATTTGTGCTTATGTACCTATTTCACGAATAAGTGCACTGTAGGCCCTCTTCTATGTGCTTTCTGTGTTTCTATTTTTGTTGTTATTCTTTAGCTCTATCTCGGGGATGTGGTGTGCACGTTCTGGTGGCCTTTCTGCCCCTTCTGCTGGTATAGTGGTCATGTGCGTGCTCCGGAACTGCTCGGGAGACTCTGACGATGCAGGAATACTGCGCACGACCACTGGACTTACTGCGCACGACCACTGGTCGTGCGCCACTGTTCGTGCGCATTACACCCCCTTTTTCATAACCCTGTCTCGGTAATCGCACGATCACTGGCCATAGTGCGCACGACCACTGGTCGTGCGCCACTGCTCGTGCGCATATATGTTGATGCTTATTGTCTAGGTTGCAGGTTTATTTGGAAAAGCCGCATGATCATCGACTTACAGTGCGCACGACCACTGGTCGTGCGCCACTGATCGTGCGCACTGCTTCTGCTGCCTCTGTATATAAGGCCCTGCTCCGCGTTTTAGGTCAACGCCTGTCATTTGCTGCGATCGGAGAGTGCGCGGGAATCGCCGTTTCACTTCTCCAGCTGCTCCATCACTTCCACCTTCGTCGGGAAGCCATTTCCAACTACTCCGAAGCTTTTCAACACTCCGGCGAAGCCCTCGGCCATTGATGACTTGAACTCCAAGCTTTCCTGCAGAGTTGGTGAAGTAGATAACCTAGAGAACGGACTTAAAGGCCTTCGAGGTGACAGATCGTTGGTACCAGAAGCCTCCTTGGACTGATCCCGGAAGCGGATTGACAACTCGCTACTCCGGCCACGACCCGCGGTGGATCTTCATTCTCTTTTGGTTTACTCCTCTTCCCCTTCCTCTGTGTTATGAATGTTTTGAGCTGTGTAATGAACATTTCCATCCCTGAACATCAAGTTTATTTTATAGATAATGGAAGGTTAGTCTCTTATTATGCTTGTGAGTTCTGTCTGTGAATGCGCCTTGCTCACCCCACATCCACTTCATTCCTGTGCCTTGTCCGATTGCAATCCACACAAGAACGCTGCAATCCATTAGCTTCCCTTCCACTCGCCCAACTGAAGTTCGGCATCGCGGCCGACAAACCCACTTCACCTTGCGAAGCGGTGCCTTCGACCCGCATAGCTTTTACTAGTTCAGTAGATCAAACATCCACAATCTCCCTAGTCCGCTATTTCCTTTTTGTTCTATTTTTAACTCTCATAACGGTATTCTCGGTACTGTTGCCGTTCTACGCTAATTGCATTCCTCAAGAGACCGACACTTGGGGATTTATTCCCAAAACTTTATTACTTGTGCGACCGGTGCGCTTGCCGAATTACACGCATCAAGTTTTTGGAGCCATTGCCGGGGAATGCAACTGTAGAGCGACTTCGGATGACTTCCAATATTGTTATAATAGTTAGTATTGTTTTGTTTTGACTGTTGTTTCCTTCTAGTGTGTAGTGTTTGCCACAGTGAATGCAAGGCCGAGCTACAAGAGATTTTGTCACCTACAACCCAGAGATCGAACGTACTCTCTTAGCACAAAGACGCGCCGCAGCCATCATTTTTGCCCCAATGGGAGACCAGCTGAATATTGATGCAGGCAACCGAGTTGGAGGGATACCTCATGTCGACAGAAATGATGACGAAAATGAAGTGAATCCTCCCTAGGTCCGCACCATGAGGGATTATACTACACCCACTGTCGGGAGTATATACCCAGGTTTCGGACCTGCTATCACCAATCCTCAGTTCGAGATTAAACCAGCTATTCTGAATATCATTCGGAACAACGCTCAGTTCTCCGGAATGGCCACTGAAGACGCCCATCTTAACCTTACAGAATTCTCCGAAATCTGCGCCACGTTCCGCTACGCTGGAATCCCAGATGAAATAGTCAAGCTCCGCCTCTTCCCTTTTTCATTAAGGGACAAAGCCAAGACATGGCTTCACTCCCTTCCACCTGGAACATCCCCCACCTGGGAGGCTTTGACTACAAAATTTCTAGCTAAGTTCCATCCGGTGGATCGGATCGTGAGCATGAGGCACGCAATAGCCAACTTCCGGCAAGCCGATCAAGAAAGTTTAGCCGAAGTTTGGGAGCGTTTTAATGAGCTGCTGAGGAAGTGCCCTAATCATGGATTCCAAATGTGGATTCTCGTCGAAAGTTTCTACTTTGCTATTAATCCCCACCACCGAGCCATGATCGATGCTGCCTCCGGAGGAACCATCATGAATCTTGCTCCAGATGATGCTCTGAAAGTCTTACAGGACACCGCAACCCACAGTGCTTACTGGACCGCTGGAAGAGACATCCCACGAAGCACCAGTGGAGTGTTTGCCTTGGATATCCCCAAGCCTGCTCTTGCCGCCCCAGTGATGGCAATCTCATGTCAAGGGTGCGGAAGCACCGATCATCACAGCTTTGAATGCTTAGGAGTTGAGGTACAAGACGAATCTTTGTTTTTGAATGAATCCGTTAATTTTGTTGCCAATCAAAACAGGGGAGTGCCTTACGGGAATACTTACAACCCGGGGGTGAGAAATCACCCCAAATTTTCTTGGAATCCTAACACATCTGGCCAAAGATGGCAACCGGGGCAGCATCAAAACGATGCGTATGCTTCCGGTAGCCAACCGCGGCCGCCTCAACCGAATTATTCCCAAGGGCCCCCCATCGTTAAGAAAAATTCTTTGGAAGAGATGTTCGAGAAGTTTGTTGAGATTTCCCAGACCAACATGACAAAGCAGGCCGCCTCGATGCGCAAACTGGAGGCACAATTTGGCCAATTGGCTCAAGTGGTTTTCGAGCACACCCAAGGCACCTTACCGAGCAACACTGAAAAGAACCCCCATGAACAGGGAAAGCGCCTTGGGGAGGACACTTCGGGAAACCGCAACGAACTTGTCATTAATTGTAAAATCAATAACATCGACACTCCAGCATTATGCGATTCTGGGGCATCCAGCAACATACTCACTTTGCAAGATGCTGCAAAGATGCAGTTATAAGTTGACATTGAAAATCGGAAATCGCTTATCTTAGCTAATGGCAATCTGGTTGACACGGAGGGCAGTGTGCGGGACGTTGAAATCGAGGTTAACGGCACCAGTATCACCACTGACTTTCAGGTTTTGGGACCACGGGACAATAACTCCATTCCTATATTAGGAGTCCCATTCCTAACAGCCAGTGGCGCATCCCTCGACTTTTCCAAAGGTCGTGTCACTTGGCCAAACGAAGAGTCCACCCTCGATAAAACATCCATACATTTTTCTTCCATCCCAAATAACAATTCTCTGAGTGTCACAGATGTCAAGCTGGATTCAGGTCTCCCCGCATTGGAAGCACATCTGGAGGAGACGCCAAAGAACGGACTCCCTCCGGAAGTCGATGAGAAGCAAGATCTACTGGTCCACGAAGGGATCAATTGCACCAAAGCCACGACTGCCTTTCTACTGCCAGCCAACTCTGTTGTTGAGCATGGCGAACTAAGTTTTATTCGGGAGAAATCCCTGGACAATAATTTGTATAATTCTGTTAAACGATCTGTAACTTGGGCAGATCCGGTTGCCGTCACGGTGCCGGATAGGCCGCCACCAACCACGACACAAGGAAACCCCACAGCCTACCTTCATTGGAAGTCTCCCAAGGTGGAGAAACTGAAAGAGGACAAGCGTTTACGCAAAGAGCGCTACGCTGCCTTCCGGCGCGCGAAAGAGTGCACTCGCAGTAATAGGACAATGCCTACCCCGAATGCAAAAAGACACTTTGCTGTTCTCTCGCATCCCACCGGGGAGACTTACCATAAATCTGTTTATAGCTGATTGTGCCATCCTCTTTCCTCTTTCCATCCTCTTTCTCGCTACTTGTTGAATGCTGGTTGCTCTATTTTTAATTTTGTTTCCTTTTGCTACTGCCAAGAACTCTCTATTTGAACTGCTAATACAGGTATTTGGTCCACCTTAAGGACGGTAAACAAAAGGGCTTTCGGGAGACAACCCAAGTTGGACCGTTTGGTCATATGCTGTGTTTTAAGTTCTGTTTATTTCTTCATATATATATATGTGTCCAGATTTTGTTTGGCTTGCATCCTTTAATCGCAGGTGCAGGAATATTTGAGGCGCGGCAACTTGGCCGCACTTGGACATCTCATTGCACGACTGGTATGCTCAATTTTGAGCATAGGTACTTCCTACCCTAGCTATTTATCCTATTTGGAATGCTTATTTTTACTCGTTGTCAACTTTAAGTCTGGGGGGGAGTATGTCTGTGGTCACTACACCACACTTTCTGTTGCATTCCAGTTTCTTGTTTACTTATTTCTTGCTTTATGTTGCACACACTGAATCACCCACACGAGTGTGCTCTTACCCACGCGCACAACCCGAGTTAAATTTATTGCTTTTGTGTAAACTTTAAAATAGTGGTACTGGCTTAGGATTTCAGGATTGAGTCGTTCGAAACTCATGCAGTGCTCCTAATCGAATACTCATGGTTTGTGTAGAGTTAGGATATAACTACTTTTTCTTTATGCTCGTAGATTTATTCTTTTCTTCACACGTAAATATTGTTTGTACTGCTCAAAATCTGAATCTGGGATAATTGAACGATAGTGTAGGAATGTGTGTAGCCGCCACTAGACTCGTATTGCTCGAGTCGGGGGGAAGGATCATCTTTCTCGGTGCCTAAGAACTTGCCCTAAGCTACTCTCGAAGCATTGGTGCACGGTTAGTTAAGTGTGAGCATGACGTAGGCCTTCATTTTGGCTAGTTTGAGCCTTGTTTATCCATTCCTACCGGTTAACCATTGCATGCCAAATTTGTGCCTACCCTTCCTTTGATCCAGCTCCACTCACTTTCACCAAGGCCTGAAGCTAAACCCACCTTCGCAATCAAATGCTTGAGCTGATTTGTATTTACTGTTTTGCCGAGGTTGTGATTAGTGGACATTGTTTTTGGGGGTGCTGATTTTATTCCCGTTTTCATTGCTCCGTTTGGGGATTGCTAGCGCAGAAAAGAAAACAACAGTTTACGAAAATAAAAAGCTGATTCGCGCACAAGAAAAAAAATATATATATATGAAAGAATTGCTTTGAGATTTCGATCCCCATCCTCTTTATTGAATTTGGTCGGGTTCAGCCGTGTTCACACCCGGATTTCAAGCTAAGTCTGGGGGCGTGTGCCCCATTCTTTTCGAAGTGGCTGTTTTGGTTTGGGTTGTTTTCGCTCGCTTTGGTTGCATAGAGCCTTCATGTTTATCTTTGACCACCAAGCCATCGCCTAAGCCCCATTTCCTCCTACAAGTCCTACTGATTCATGCTTGAGTCTAACCCGCGCCGTGGAGAGAGTGTGAACGTGCAAGCGTATGGTCCCCGACATTGGTGGATTCCTTTGGAGGTGATCCTGAGTCCCGAACTTTGGCAATGCTCACCTTAGTGGACTGCCTACTTTCTTCCTACACATGATCGCACGATTCTCCAGAATTCTAATTTTGAGCAATTACAATATTTATTTACGTCTGTCGAATAGTTTAAACTACGTTGTATAATTAAAAAGCTTTTCTATTATTTCTTCTATACCCATGATATATTTGATTTCTCGTCTTACTTCTTTTTGAAATTTCTGAGCCAGTTAGCTATCTTCGAGTCCACGGAGTAATGATTTGCTCAGGACGTGCAAATGGTTAAGTCTGGGGGTGTGATGAGTCCACATTTTACACTGATTTTTGGACTCATCTGGGCTAGTTTTATCGTCTTAGCACTACACTTGAGAGCCTTTATTGCTTATTTGTGCTTATGTACTTATTTCACGATTAAGTGCACTGTGGGCCCGCTTCTGTGTGCTTTCTGTGTTTCTATTTTTGTTGTTATTCTTTAGCTCTATCTCGGGGATGTGGTGTGCACGTTCTAGTGGCCTTTCTGCCCCTTCTACTGGTACAGTGGTCGTGTGCGTGCTCCGGAACTGCTCGGGAGACTCCGACGATGCAGGAATACTGCGCACGACCACTGGTCGTGCGCCACTGTTCGTGCGCATTACACCCCCTTTTTCATAACCCTGTCTCGGTAATCTCACGATCACTGGCCATAGTGCGCACGACCACTGGTCGTGCGCCACTGCTCGTGCGCATATATGTTGATGCTTCTTGTCTAGGTTGCAGGTTTATTTGGAAAAGCCGCATGATCATCGACCTACAGTGCGCACGACCACTGGTCGTGCGCCACTGATCGTGCGCACTGCTTCTGCTGCCTCCGTATATAAGGCCCTGCTCCGCGTTTTAGGTCAACGCCTGTCATTTGCTGCGATCGGAGAGTGCGCGGGAATCGCCGTTTCACTTCTCCAGCTGCTCCATCACTTCCACCTTCGTCGGGAAGCCATTTCCAACTACTCCGAAGCTTTTCAACACTCCGGCGAAGCCCTCGGCCATTGATGACTTCAACTCCAAGCTTTCCTGCAGAGTTGGTGAAGTAGATAACCTAGAGAACGGACTTAAAGGCCTTCGAGGTGACAGATCGTTGGTACCGGAAGCCTCCTTGGACTGAGCCCGGAAGCGGATTGACAACTCGCTACTCCGGCCACGACCCGCGGTGGATCTTCATTCTCTTTTGGTTTACTCCTCTTCCCCTTCCTCTATGTTATGAATGTTTTGAGCAGTGTAATGAACATTTCCATCCCTGAACATCAAGTTTATTTTATAGATAATGGAATGTTAGTCTCTTCTTATACTTGTGAGTTCTGTCTGTGAATGCTCCTCGCTCACCCCACATCCACTTCATTCTTGTGCCTTGTCTGATTGCAATCCACACAAGAATGCCGCAATCCATTAGCTTCCCTTCCACTCGCCCAACTGAAGTTCGGCATCGCGGCCGACAAACCCACTTCACCTTGTGAAGCGGTGCCTTCGACCCGCATAGCTTTTACTAGTTCAGTAGATCAAACATCCACAATCTCCCTAGTCCGCTATTTCCTTTTTGTTCTATTTTTAACTCTCATAATGATATTCTCGGTACTGTTGCCGTTCTACACTAATTGCATTCCTCAAGAGACCGACACTTGGGGATTTATTCCCAAAACTTTATTACTTGTGCGACCGGTGCGCTTGCCGAATTATACGCATCAATGCGCAGAGGGTCTACCTGGGCCGAGCCGCGCTCGAGGCAGTGTAGAACCAAGGACCAAGAACCAAACCTCTCCCCCACAGGTGAGCCTTCAGACCTGCCATCTAATGAGAGCCTGCACAGCGGATTTACCTAGGGCCAAGCCATGCTCGGGGTAGTGCAGAACCAAGGACCAAGAACTAGACCTCTCCCTCATAGGCGAGCCTTTGGACCTGCCAGCTAATTAGAGCCTGCGCAGTGGGTATACCTGGGGCCGAGGAGCGCTCGGGGTAGTGCAAAACCAAGGACCAAGAACCAGACCTCTCCCCCACAGGCGAGCCTTTGGACCTGCCAGCTAATGAGATCCTGCACAGCGGGTCTACTTGGAGTCGAGCCACACTCGGGGCAGTGCAGAACCAAGGACTAAGAAGTAGACCACTCCCCCACAGGAACGCCTTCAGACCTGCCAGCTAATGAAACCCTGCGCAGCGGATATACCTGGGGCTGAGCTGCGCTCGGGATAGTACAGAACCAAGGACCAAGAACCAGACCTCTCCCACACAGGCGAGCCTTCGGACGTGCCGGCTAATGAGAGTCTGCGCAGCGGGTCTACCTGGGGCCGAGCCACGCTCGGAGTAGTGCAGAACCAAGGACCAAGAGCCAGACCTCTCTCCCATAGGCGAGCCTTCGGACCTGCCAGCTAATGAGAGCCTGCGCAGCGGGTCTACCTGGGGCCGAGCCGCGCTCGGGGTAGTGCAAAACCAAGGACCAAGAACCAGACCTTTCCCCCACAGGTGAGCCTTCGGACCTGCCAGCTAATGAGATCCTGCGCAGCGGTTCTACCTGGGGCCGAGCCGCGCTCGAGGTAGTGCAGAACCAAGGACAAAGAACCAGACCTCTCCCTCACAGGCGAGCCTTTGGACCTTCAAGCTAATGAGAGCCTGCGCAGCATGTCTACCTAGGGCCGAGCCGCGCTCGGGGCAATGCAGAACCAAGGACCTAGAAACAGACCTCTCCCCCACATACGAGCCTTCAGACCTGCCAGCTAATAAGAGCCTGCGCAGTGGGTCTGCCTGGGGCCGAGCCGCACTCGGGACAGTACAGAACCAAGGACTAAGAACCAGACCTCTCTCCCATAGGTGAGCCTTCGGACCTGCCAGCTAATGAGAGTCTGCGCAGCGGGTCTACCTGGGTCCGAACCGCGCTCGGGGTAGTGCAGAACAAAGGACCAAGAACTAGACCTCTCCCCCACATGTGAGCCTTCGGACCTGCCAGCTAATGAGAGCCTGCACAGCGGGTCTACTTAGGGCCGAGCCGCGCTCGGGGTAGTGCAGAACCAAGGATCAAGAACCAGACATCTCCTCCCAGGCAAGCCTTCGAACTTGCCAGCTAATGAGAGCCTGCGCAACGGGTCTACCTGGGGCCGAGCCGCGCTCGGGGTAGTGCAGAACCAAGGACCAAGAACCAAGAACCAGACATCTCCCCCATATGCGAGCCTTCGGACCTGCCAGCTAATGAGAGCCTGCGCAGCGGGTCTACCTGGGGCCGAGCCGCGCTCGGGGTAGTGCAGAACCAAGGACCAAGAACGAGACCTCTCCCCCACAAGCGAGCCTTCGGACCTGCCAGCCAATGAGAGCCTGCACAACAGGTCTACCTGGGGCCGAGCCGCGCTCGGGGCAGTGCAGAACCAAGGACTAAGAACCAGACCTCTCCCCCATATGCGAGCCTTCGGACCTGCCAGCTAATAAGAGCATACGCAGCGGGTCTACCTGGGGCTGAGCCGCGCTCGGGGTAGTGCAGAAGTGACCATCATCATGCCGTTCGAATTTCATAGTAGGTAAAGACAAGAAGTAATTTGAGAAATGCATTACAATGAACTTGATTTGAGCATATATTTTTTGCCCTCCCTTCTCATGGGTAGAAGCGCTTCAAGTCATCGCCGCTCCAGGTATGGCTTATGGTCCTACCCTCCACATCTTGGAGGTGGTAGCCTCCTGCTCTCGGGAGCCTCTCAACAATATAAGGCCCTTCCCAATTTTGGTTGAGCTTACCCACGGGGGCAGACCTCTCCGTAGCATCAACTTTCTTTAGCACTAGATCTCTTTCCGCGAATTGCTTGATCCTGATATGCTTATCGAAGTATCTTGCCATTCGCCGTTTGATCTCTTCCTGCCTGATGGCTGCGACGTCGCGTAGCTCTTCTACCATGTCCAGCGAGAGGCGTAAGCCCCCTTCATTTTCCAGCCTCCAAGCCTCATCTCCCTCACCTGCAGCCGCGACTCGTGGTGATCGAACCTCAAATTCCATAGGCAGGACCGCCTCACACCCATGGGAAAGTTTGAAGGGGGTCTTGTCAGTGGCTGTGTTCGGGGTTGTACGCAAGGCCCACAATGTTGAGGGGTGCTGTTACACCCAACTCCCCCTCAAGTTCTCTATCTTCTTCTTGAGCAGATTTACAATAATTTTATTTGCCGCCTCTACTTGACCGTTCCTCCTGGGGTGGTGGACGGAGGCAAATCTGAGGTCGATGCCCAGCTGAGTGCAGAAACTTATAAACTCCTCACTTGCAAATTGAGGACCATTGTCCGTGACAATGTCCTGAGGTAGCCCGTACCTGCAGATGATCTCCCCCCAAACGAAGTTCTTGATGACTTGAGAGGTTACTTTGGCCAGCGCCTTAACCTCCAGCCATTTAGAGAAGTAGTCGATCATAACCAGGAGGAACCTCCTTTGCCCACTAGCCGGAGAGAAAGGTCAAACTAAATCCATCCCCCAGATAGCAAACGACCATGGTGTCATGATGCCTCAGAGCCTTTGAGCGGGCAAGAGCTGTAGGGGGCGTAGAGCTGGCATTTTTGGCACCTCCTCGCAAACTCCGCAACATCCTTCCTCAGGTTGGGCCAGAAGTACCCCTGCCTGACCACCCTTGCCTCCAACGTCCTACCTCCGGAATGGCTACCACAATCCCCAGAGTGCACCTCCTCCAGAATTCGTCGGGTCTCCTCTCCCATCACACATCGCGCCAGAAGGCCCGAAAGCATCTTCCGATGTAAGCTTCCTTCATGCATGAGATAGTGGGCCGCCTTATGCTGAAAGCTCTTTGCCTCCTTGATCCCCTCAGGGAGGTTGCCCGTGATGAAGAAGGTCACGAAGGGATCCACCCATGAGGGTCGCCGATCTACTTCCATTAGCTCCCCTTCCTCGATCGCTGGATGGAACAAATCAGTCAAGGTTCCCCCTCCCTGAGGTCCAAACTTAGCCAGCCGATCAACAAATGTACTCTCTTCTCTGGGAATGTGTTGGATGGAGAATGTCCGGAACCCTCCGATGATCGCCCTCACCTTGGACAAGTACTTCATAGGGCGAACTCTCCTCGAATCTGCGATGCCACCACCAATGAGTCCGTGAAAGCCTCCACATCCTGGATCTCAAGCTCCTTTGCCAAACGAAGGTCGTCTATCACATCTTCGTACTCCGCCTGGTTGTTAGTTGCTGGAAAGTGCAAGACCACCGCTTGCTCTATGGTGACCCCTTGAGGACTTGCCAATACTACCCCCGCTCCGAGGGAGTGCTTTCCCGAGGCCCCATCAACCGTCATCTTACATGCCTCCTGCAGTCGCGACTCCTCGGCCCCGACCTCCACAACGTAGTCTGCCAAGAAGTCGGCCACTACCTGTGCCTTAATGGAGAGCCTTGGCACGAATGAGATATCGAACTCACTCAACTTGATAGACCACTTGGCTAGCCTACCCGAGTGCTCCACTCCTTCAAAAATCTTATGGAGGGGATGGTCTGTCACCACCCTGTTCGAATGTGCTTGGAAATATGGTCGGAGCTTCCTGGCCGAAATGATCAAGGCGTGCGCCAGCTTTTCCAAGATAGGGTAGCGAAGCTCCCCCTTCTTTAGGATCCTGCTAACATAGTAGATTGGCAACTGCTTCCTCCCCTCTTCCCTAATCAGGACAGAGCTCACTGCCTTTGCTCCCACTCCGAGATACAAAGCTAGATCCTCCCCCTCCTTTGGGCTTTGAAGTAGAGGAGCCAGGGAGAGATGGCTCTTCAGCCTTTGGAAAGCTTCTTCGCATTCAGCAGTCCACTCGAACCTTTGGTTACCCCGTAGCACTTTGAAGAATGATGAGCATTTCTCTCCCGACCTGGAGAGGAATCTACTTAGGCCGGCCAGCTTGCCTGTCAAGCGCTGGACCTCCTTAGCGTTGCGTGGTGACTCCAGCTCTAGGATAACCTTCACCTTATCTGGGTTGGGTTCCACCCCCGCCGGGGTCAGAAGATGCCCAAGGAACTTCCCACGGCTCGCCCCGAAAACGCACTTTAAGGGGTTCAGCCTCATCTTGAACATCCGCAAGGTGACGAACGTCTCCTCCAGGTCCCGAAGGTGTGAGTCCACGCCCTTGCTTTTAACCATTAGGTTATCAAAATAGACCTCCTGGTTCCTCCCCCTTTGGCCTAGGAAGTCTCGATCCATCATGCGTTAGTATTTAGCCCCTGCATTTTTCAACCCAAAGGGCATCATCTTATAGCTGAAGCATCCCTCCCTTGTGATGAAGGAGACGTACTTGACGTTGGGAGGGTGCATTCAGATCTGGTGGTAACCTGAAAAAGTATCCAAAAAAACTCATTATTGAAAAACTAATGGCTGAATCAACCAGCGCGTCGATTCGAGACAGGGGGTAGCAATCCTTGGGGCATGATTTATTTAATAAAGAAAAGTCAATACACATGCGTCACTTCCCTCCCCCTTTCTTTACCATTACCATATTGGATACCCAGCCTGGATACTGGATCTCTGAGATAAAGCCGGCCTCCAGAAGCTTCTTAACCTCCTCGCAGATTGGCTCTTCCAGCTTGATTGCGATGGTCCTCATCTTCTAGCATATGGGGCGAGTCCGGGGATCCAGGTTCAGGCGGTGGTAGGCCACATCCGCATCGATGCCCGACATGTCAGCCGCGCTCCAAGAAAAGATGTTGACGTTGCTCTGGATGCAAGCCCGCACTCGCTCCTGGTCCTCGGGACTCAGACCCCTGCTGATCCGCACCTTATGTACTTGACCGGCGCTGGTGAAGACTTCCATCTCCACCACCTCCTCAGCCAGCTCCAGTCGCGACTGCTCCCAGCCTTGGGAAGTCTCGTCGGCGTTTGTACCAGACATAGCAAAGGTCGTCGAGGACAAGGAGGCAATATGATGAGCACGTGCGGCAAAATGGAAGCTTTTCCTGGCATTACCGAGAAACAAAGATTTTTCCTCTCTTTCCTGATTCTATCCAGACCACCCTTAACTAGTATGAGCATCAGATTTTATAAAAGAGGGAATTGAATTCAACAATTTAATGGATAGGGATTTCAAAGGTCAAAAAAATGTGGGCGTTTCAAATTGATATCAAAAGGCTAGTAATGAGGGAAGTTTTTCGGTTGATTTTAATTTGCTTAATGGCAGCAGGTTTTCAAAAGGCTTGTAAATTTAAAAGAATCTCATTTAGTATTCTAAAATCTATAACTTGGTGAATTTGACGCATTTAATGTCAAATTTAGAATTTAGAATATTTCGGTGCTAAGTAAAATTACATTTGTTCAAAGATTGCCTTAATTAACACTAGCCTAATTTGATGGACCTCTTCATTTAAGGTCTTATTGGTGGGTCACACCAATATGCCGAACAATTCATGACATAAGCGTGCTCATGATATGGGCGAAATTACAAGGAACACGTACAAATATAAAATAAAATGACTTGCACAAAGACATGTGCAACACCAATTAAAATGCAGAAAATAAACTAAAATACGATGCAACTCACGTTGCTTCATTATCATTATGTAACACCTAGCTTGTGTGCTCAATATGATGTGGGGTCAAAATTGGACCTACAATTATATTGTTTATTAGGGGCAGGGTGTTACAATTTGGTATCAAGCAGTCATTCTGTCGTCTTCGGAATTCATGAAAAAATTCTTTTTAAGGATAGCGTGTACGTGTTGTATGTCACCTTAAAACGTCTAAATAACCAGTGAATGTCCCCTTAGGAATGAAAGACACAAATGTTTGCTTGTTGTTTGCAGAACCTGAGAGTTCATTGATTGCTATTTTATTATGTTAACAGTCACTAAATCGTGTGCAACACAATTTTAGGTGACTAAGAGTGGTGCATGGTGGGACCAGCTTCGTTACTCGGCTGAAAGCAATGCATCTATTGAGTTGCCCACAACCCCTCCTTCTACTGAAACGATACAGTTAGTTCCAGAAACTGTGTTTGTCATGATCAATACACAACCAAAAAGGCTTTTACAGCCTTCTACCCTTAGGGTGTCCCCAAAATCAGTTGGTGTAGTTGAGCCAGTCATTATGAGACGAGTGTCAGTGGATACGGTAGGTGCAAATGCGCGTCAGACCAACAGTTGAAGCACTTTTTGAACTTCAATTCTTAATCATTCTTGGGAAAGGAATCTCTAACTAAAGTTGGAGATTGGCTCTCAAGCATAAAAATGACCTTGACAACAACGTAGACAGAGGTAGCACAGAAAGTCATCCAAGCTACTTTCCTGCTTAATTGAGAGACGCGACTTTGGTGGGAAGAGATGGAAATGCATAGGTATGAAGGAAAGGAGATGACTAATATCCCGCGGGGAGAATTCACGGAGATTTTTCCTATATGATAGATCCCTTCTGCCTAGCACATTGCATTGCTAAACAAATTCTTGTGTTTGACTCAAGGCGATGATTTAGTGGACGATTACTTCCACGAGTTCACTAAGCTGGGTCGCTATGCTAGAGCAATGTTATAGGACGAGGAAAAGAAGACAAATAAGTTTTTCAAAGGTTTTCGGGACGTTCTGAGGGTACTATTAGTATGTCTGATGGCATTCAACTTTTTCAACTTGGTAAACACTGCTAGATCACTGGAATTGGATATGAAAACAGTCCAAAGCAAGAAGGAACTAAGTGCAATGAAACATGAGTTCAAGGTGCCAAGCTCTGTAAAGGTTGAGCATCGAATGCAGAGAAAAAGTCTAGGTTTTTGGGGCCGCTGCCTCTGTTGTTTCAGGAGATACAATGGGGCAAGATTAGTTGTCTTGTTTTTCTTGGGTCAAGTTAGGACACTTTGCCTGATATTGTTAAAGCGGTCCTCTAAAGAGGACAATCGAGCGTCGGTGTACGCCAAAAGGGCGGGTGCTTCTTATGCGAGAAGGGGAAAGCAACGGACACGTATGCATCTTCTTATCCTCCAATTCAACTGAGGGTTTTCTCTCTTGGTAAACAAGAAGCCATTTGACAAACTGATGTCGCTATAGGTACTAGTTAATATTTAGCTTGCATGGCTTTTTACACTTTATATCTTGTGTACGATTGCTTGTGTAACTTGTTTGTATTAGGCTTCGTCTTAATACTTACCTATCCTATGAGAGCTCTCTTTGACACTAGAGCATCTCACTCCTTTCTGTTCGAGTACTTCGAATTATGTAACAAAGTATCTTTTTTCATCATAATGTATATATTGGATGTAGTGCTACAAAATGGGTGCATGATGGGTACGGATAGGATTTGCTATATAACAGTGTAGAGAGGAAGTCACGAGTTTGACTTGGAAATGTCAATGCTGCCGATATCAGAGATTGATGTGATCTTTAGCACAGACTGACTCTCAAAGCAGCGTGCATGCATCAATTGCAATCTGAAGAAAGTCACACTGGGGCAAAACACTGAATCCGAGACTACATTTTTTGTCATGTGAGGGTCGAGCAAGAAAATGATGTATGCTCTTCAAGTTGTCAAGACGGTTCAGAAAGACACATAGTTGTTCTTCATGTTATTGGAGGCGTCAGAGCCAAATTCAATTTTGAGTGATGTTCCAATAGTATCGGAGTATGTCAATGTGTTTCCAAAAGATCTCCCTGAAGCGTCACCTCAGTGAGAGATCGATTTCTCTACTGAGCTAATACCATGTGTCAAACCTGTGTCACGCAGATTGGATAACGCCAAAGGAGATGACAGAACTAAAAGTGCAGTTGTAGGAACTACTAGAGCAAGGTTATGGACATCTGAGTTCAACCCCTTGGATTGTCCCGGTCCTCTTTGTGAAAAATAAGGATGAAAGCTTGTGTCTATATATCAACCACCAAAAAAATGAATAAGGCAATAAGCTAACAAAGAAAAATAAATATCCAATTTTGAGAATCAACAACTTGTTCGATCAGTTAGTTAGATCAACAATGTATTCAAAGTTGAATATGAAGTCCTGTGATTCCTAGTTGAGGATCAGAGAATGCGATACTCTCAAAACCACGTTCAACACCTATTAGCACTATGAGCTCACGATGATGTCATTCGGCCTAACAAATGCATCATTGATATTCATAGACTTAATAAACAAAATGTTTCGAGAGTATCCATACCAGTTTGTGCTTGTCTTCATCGACAATATACTGGTTTACTCTCAATCGAAAGAAGAGCTTGCAGATCACTTATACATAATTTTGAATACTTTGAGGAGTTAGTTGTACTCTAAATTCTCTAAATGTGAGGTTTGACTATCATCAGTAGCATTTCTAGGTCATGTGGTAAGTGGAGAGTATATCTCAGTGGACCTTAGACCGAATGATTTTAAATGTCCTCTTGATGTTCCCAACTTGCATTTAGAATAGAGATAATTATAAATGGAAAGAATTTTACATTACAACTTTCAAAAATTATATCTTCAATATCATATTTGAGATATGTAAAAAATATCTAAAAGTTGATGTAATAAATAATAGCTGGGTCATCTCTCCCAATCTCACAAAAACCCTATTCTCCAATTCATAACTACAAATAGATGTTACAAATGAAAACTGATAGAGCCTTACTTCTTCCATTTCAAAAACGCATACTAAGCACGAGCGGTAACATTGTTGTGTAATGAAGTTGCCGGCCTCCAAAATCAAATGGCTCAAATATACATGAGTAAGGGCTTGGGCATAAAAAAACCCCGCTAGTTCTAGTTAAGATTGTTGAAGAATAAAATGAATGGCGTGAAAACAAGCTAAAGTTTGCCGCGGGTAAGTGACAAGATCCCAAGAGTTCCTGACACATATTTGAAACCCGGCTCGGCCCTGAAAAAGGTTTCTCTTAGATAGGAACATTAAGAAAGACCAAAAGGGATCCTGCTAGTACATCAAGATTCGTGCAAAATACCCATTTTGTGCGGATTTGATGGCGGTACCAAATCTATGCTCGCATTTTTATGGACCGCAAGTAAAATATTGGCAAAGATCTCATTTAGGCCCCCATTTGGCAGGGCAGACCGGCACCGGTCGCGCGGATGGCACCGTCTAGCTGCAGTTTCCCCGCATTTGGCAGAACTACGGTCAGGCGGTGAGGCTCCGCCCCTAATTAGTAATTATCACGGAAAAAGAGTGGATTTCATCCGCAAAAGAGCGGATGGCCCGTAATGAAGATGAATTTGGCTCCATTTGGCAAGATGGTGGCGGTCATGAACATCTGAGTTAAATTATCATTCGTTAACGCTCACCTAAAAAATTTCATCCACTTTTATGTTCGAACGGAGAATGCTTGTTAGATGATGCTTAACGAATGACATGACGGTTTAACCCATACATTTAGAACCGCCCCACAAAGAGCCGAAATCGGCGCCACCAGGCCCTTAGTGGCTTCGTTTATAACAGATGTCAAAGAGCGGAAAAATATAAATTTTTTTGAAGACAAATATTTTAAATGAAATATGATATTTTGTTATTGTATTTAAAATGTGAAAAAATCCTAAGCAAACATAAAACAAATACAGTGGACCAAAACCAAAGATATATTAAACCGAAGGCAGACATTTGGACTCACAACACCGCGTATTCGATGTTGATCGCCGGGGCATCCAAACTCGCAATCTGCCGAAACGCGGTCTCCGACAGCGACATGGTGGCCGCCGCCGCCGACTGCTGAGACCCCAGTCTAGCGGCCTGGTCAACCACGGTGACCATTACGATGACGTCGCCCGAGACGCATGCACCCGGCGTGTCGGAGCTCAGGCAGCGGACCTCGTACTTCCTGCCGCACGCGCCGCCGTTGTCCCAAATCGCCGCCCCCGCCGCGGCGAAAGACGCATCCGCGGGAAACTCCGACGTGTCGTTGCCGAAGCAATTTGTGGGGAGGTACGGCGGGACGTAGGAAGAGGCGGTGCCGACGTCGGCAGCGGAGAAGGGGAGGAAGACGGCGGCCAGGAGGAGCAGCTGCCGGTAATTCATATGGGAGAACGAGGAGGGGATTTGTTGATTGGGAGGTTGTTAAATAGGAGAAGCAAATGCGCCGGGCATGCTATTTGGAAGTCAAACCTTCAAAACGGAAATCAATAATTAGTAATTTATAGAAATTTTTAACGGGAAAGTAACGGTAAAAATAAATTTGTTCGCCCTCCTCCGCCTAGGAAAACTGCGCGAATTAATGGTGGCCGGTTATTTCGCTGATTCGCTCCCGGGCGGTTGAAATCGTTCGCAGTCCCAATAAGAGTAGAAAATTTTTGTGATACGTATACACATTAATGGGAGGAGCGGGAGAAGATTGAGTGGTAAGATCTTGATTCCAATGGTCTGATTTCGGTCATATCTGTTGGGTATACAACAGGATGTACTAGCGAATCTGATACGGTATATCTCAGCCATAAAAATCCAGCTAAGAAGCATATCCTACGGCCGGATTTGCATGTATCACAAATCTGATAGAGCAAGTTTTGTTCGGTTGGACCGGAAAGGAGGGAAACTGGTTGTCAAACACAGTCTTAGGCTCTATTTGGCGCGGCGTGTTGAGAGTGGGGTGCCACCGTTTTTTAAAACGCAACGCCAAATAGAAATTTTGGGAGCGCGCCTCGAGTCGCCACCGCCCCAAAACAACTGTTTTTCCGCGATTTGGAGTCGTGATATTTTTCCACGACTCCGCAGTCGCGGGCCGCGGGAGTAGATTTTTCGCGAGATAGTTGGTCTGTCCTTAGTTCTACTCGCTGCCAAGCACCCTCGAACCCCCTCTCCTTCTCTCTATTCTGTTTGGCTGGCAACCTCCAGATCTACTCTTCCGGCTAGCCATCTATGTACAACCTCGGGCTCGCGAGAGCCCCTCAGGGAGCGAGCATGAGAGGTTGGCGAGAGGTGCGGGGATAGGTGAGCAGGACCACGTGGTCCCCTCGCAGAAGGCGGGACAGGTGCTCTGCAGTGGGCGAGACGCCCTTCTGGGACGCGAGTAGGCCCTTATCGGCGAGAGGGCCCCATAGCGAAGGATGCCTGCGAGACGGCCAGGAGGGCTCGTCTCGCCACTGGGTGCTTCCCTACTCGCCATATAGAAAGAGCCGTTTTTACATTTCTATCCCCCGTGTAATTTTACCCTTTTGCACCCGGTGGTCTGCATATAACTCTTCAGAACAACGTAGTTTGGCTGTTAGCAGACCAAACCAAGGGTATTTTGGTAATTTTAGGTCGGTTCAGTTTGGTTATTGGTAGTTCAAACTCAGAAAATTATAAATAGGCTCATAGGGGTTCTTCAGAAGAACATTTTTCCGGGATTTTATGAGTTTTCTTGTGCTTTCTGAGGAGCTTCAATCCCAGCTTTTGGCTTTGTAGGGGAAGCTATTATAGATCTTCCGGGTAAGCGGTGGGACCTCCCAGCTGAGGCTTTGGGTCAGTTTCTGGTCCTTCACAACCAGTCGGAGGTCAGAGCTTGGGACGCGTAGGTGTTGGCTACGCCCCTATTTTTCGAACTTTTGTCGAAGTCCGATTTTGACTTCAACAGTTCTGGTGCGGTGAACGTGCAAGGTAGCTGATACGAGAAAGTTTTGAATTTATTCCGATGGCAGGAGGTGGAGGTGATGGATCTGGTTCAAGAGGTTCCCTCTCCCGTGGAGAGGAGGCGACGAGGAAGATGCTGGAGGACTTCAGGCGAGAGGTCTTGCAGACCATCAGTTTGGCCTTCTCGATAAGGAGCGAGTGGGCAACGCCTCAAGTCCCAGTGGAAGCGCTCCCGCTCTTGGGCGAGAACGCTCCTGGGCAGCGCCCTGGGAAGGAGGTCCCGGCGGAGGTTGGCGAGAGGGACGTGGCCGCGCGAGAGCTTTTCCCAGGCCAGCGCCCCGGGAAGGAGATTACGACAGAAGTTGGCAAGAGGGAGGCAGCTGTGCGAGAGCTCTTCCCTGGGCATGGTCTCGCGGATCGGGCCAGCCCGCCGAGGCCGCGAGACGCGCCCTATCGGTAGGCAGGAGGCAAGATCCCTTTCAGTGAGCTCATCATCTCGGCCCCGGTGTCGGAGGGGTTCTGGGAGCCCGACATGTCCTACTACTCGGGGAAGGATGACCTTGTACAGCATGTGCAGTGGTTTGAAGATGTTGTTTCGATAAGACAGATGAAGGATGCCTTCAATTGCAGGCTGTTTTCCATCATGTTGAAGGAGAAGGCACGAGACTGGATCCACCATTTGCCGGCAAGTTCGATCTACAGTTTTGAGGACCTGCGTCGAGGGTTCCTGTTGAGGTTTCGACATCGAAGAATAGTACGAAGGAGGCGGAGTGCCTGTTTGCGGTGAGGTAGAAGCAAGATGAGACGTTGGGTCATTATGTGGACCGGTTTCAGGAAGAGATCCTCCTGATCCAGGAGGTCCCAGGGTATGCACTGATGCTCGCTTTTACCCTGGGGATGAGGCCAAGATTCTTTAGCATGGAGCTGAAGAGAGTGCCCCCTCTCTTTTGAGGAGCTTATGAAGAGGGCGGCAAAGGAGATAGACTTCGAGAGGGCCAATCCGGCGTTTTCCAGGAAGCTAGCCAGGTTGGCGGAGGATGACGCGAAGGAGCCGGGAGCAGGGAAGCAGTGGCAGCAGAGAGAAGAGAGAAGGAGGGAGGAGCCCCGAGGACAGGGGCAGCAGGGACAACACCTAGGATGGGGGGCCCGGGAGCCAAACAACCGGTTAAGTTGGAGGCCTCGGGAGGGTCTCCCCCAGGAGCATGGAGGAGGTTTTCATGGAAGAGATAACTTTTGCGAGCCGAGGAGTTTTGATCAGCCGGCGAGGAAGCAGGAGCTGAGGGGTCACTTCCCGCATCAGCAGGAGGCAATGGAGGTCGACCGAGGTAGAGGAGGAAGGAGAGGAGCTCGGGGAGGAGCTGGAAGGAGAGAAGGTGGAGAAGGAAGAAGGGGTCGGGTGGCGTTGCCTTTCTATGACTTCCATCGGGAGGAGGGTCACGCAACGGCCACCTGCCCAGAGTTCTTGGAAATGAGAGAAGCTAGAGGATTGAGGAGGCAGGATCCGCCGGTAATGATCGAGGAGGTGCGACAGGAGGAGACAGAAGATATATGCGAGGACCGGGCGGATGTAGGAACCCGGGGAGGGATCACGGTGATCCACGGAGGAGATAGGATTAAGGCAACTCGAAAGGGGAGCCTCCAGACCATGTTCCGAAGGGGGGTAGCCTCGACCTCCTAGGCACCCCCTCCAAAAGAAAAAATTCCCTTTTCTTCAGCGGATATGCCAGATTATGAGGACCTGTTCTGTGACTCCTTGGTGATCCAGACGGCAGTAGAAAACTTCACGGTCTCCAAGATCCTAGTGGACAATGGGAGCTCCATGAACGTGATCTTCAAGAAAGCCTTCGATGAGATGCAGGTCGAGGCCAAGAGGGTTTTTGCTTTGGACGGGCCGTTGTTTGGTTTCTCAGTAGAAAAGAAGGAAGTAGAAGGAGGAGTAGGGATGCATGTGAAGTTAGGGGCGTGCCACGGAACTGCAGGTTCGTGATCGTGGACGCCCCAAGCAGCTATAGCGCCATCTTTGGGCGCCCCCTCATCAGCGCCTTTCGCTGCGTCCACTCCTCGTTTCACCAATGCCTCAAGTTCAACAATGGAGGGGTGCAAGTTAGGGTCAGGGGGGACCCGAAGGTGGCAAGACAACGCTACATGACGGCGGTCAACACCATTTCTTGGATGGCAGAGGCGGAAGAGCTGGAGAGGGAGATGACGGAGCAGAAAAAGGTTGTTGGAGAGGAGGAAGTCAGCCTGGAGGAGGCAAGGGAGGAGATTGTGGAGCAAAGAGAGGGAGGTGTGCAGGAGGTCCAGGGGGGAGGAGAGATGGAGCCGCAAGAGGGTCGGCAGGTGGGAGGAGAAGAAGGAGAAGGAGTCGAGAGGGTGGCCCAGAGAGGCATGGAGGTTGAGCAGCAGTAGAGTGAGAGCCTAGGGGAGGCGATGGAAGTCGAGGAAGCAGGAGGAGAGGAAGAGTATGGGCAGGAAGAGGGGGGCAAGAGACGGCTGGGAGCAGTCGCAGATGGGGCCGGCTGGAGAAGTGCTGGAGATGGAAGTCTTCACCAGCGCCGGCCAGGTGCAGAGGGTCCGGATCAGCAGGGGCTTGAGTCCTGAGGACCAGGAGTGAGTCAGGGCTTGCATCCAGAGTAACGTCGACATCTTTGCTTGGAGCGCGGCTGACATGCTGGGCATCGATGCAGACGTGGCCTGCCATTGCCTGAACTTGGACCCCCCCCCCGGACGCTCCCCCTTCGCCAGAAGATGAGGACCATCGCTACCAAGCTGGAGGATCTCATCCGCTAGGAGGTTAAGAAGCTTCTGGAGGCTGGCTTCATCTCAGAGATCCAGTATCCAGACTAGATCTCCAACATGGTAATGGTGAAGAAAGGGTGAGGGAAGTGGTATATGTGTATTTATTTTTATTTATTAAATAAATCATGCCCCAAGGATTGCTACCCCCTGCCTCGAATCGACGTGCTGGTTGATTCAGCCATTGGTTTTTCTATTATGAGTTTTTTTGGATGCTTTTTCAGCTTATCATCAGATACGAATGCACCCTCCCGATGTCAAGGATGTCTCCTTCATCACGAGGGAGGGATATTTTAGCTATAAGATGATGCCCTTTGGGTTAAAAAATGCAGGGGCTACATACCAGCACATGATGGATCGAGTCTTCCAGGGTCAGAGGGGGAGAAAACTGGAGGTCTATGTCGATGACCCGATGGTCAAGAGCAAATGTGTGGACTCGCATCTCCGAGACCTGGAGGAGACATTTGCCACCCTGCGGAAGTTCAAGATGAGGCTGAACCCCTTAAAGTGTGTCTTCGGGGTGGACCGCGGGAAGTTACTTGGGCATCTTCTGACCCCCGCAGGGGTGGATCCTAACCTAGATAAGGTGAAGGCCAACCTGGAGCTGGAGTCACCGCACAACACCAAGGAAGTCCAGTGCTTGACAGGCCAGCTGGCCAGGCTAAGCAGATTCCTCTCCATGTCGGTATGAAAGTGCTCATCATTCTTTGTTAGAAAGTAGAGAAAAGAAGCGAAAAGTAGAGAACAAGCGAATAAACTTTTGAATAATTGAAATTTTATTATCCAAAAAGATATCTATTACAAAGGTATGCCCTCCTTTATATAGAATGGTGGAGAGATGAGAGAATACAAATAAGAGATGTGGGACTATAATTTACAGGACAAGCGGACTATACAAAACAAACCGCACAAGCCGCGCGGTTAGACAGCAGGGCTAACCGCACGGCTACCACCAGAGAGGAAGAGAGACTGCCAGGGAAGGCCGCCAGACCGCCCGGTCTCCAAGCCGACTGAGACAAACCGCCAGACCGCGCGGTCTTCAACCCGCCAAGATAAACCGCCAGACCGCCCGGTCACCAACTTCAACACTCCCCCTCAAGCTGGAGCATATATATCGATCATGCCCAGCTTGTCACAGATGTGGAAAAAGGAAGCGGACACTGGCTTGGTGAAGACGTCTGCCAACTCGTTGTCGGACGTGACAAATGGAGTGCAAATCTGTTTCTTCAATATTTCTTCTCGAATAAAATGACAGTCGACTTCTATGTGTTTTGTTCTCTCATGAAAGACCGGATTTTTGGAAATGTGTATCGCGGCCTTATTGTCACAGAACATAGGAAGAGGATAGTTGTAAACCTCTCCTAAGTCAAGCATGAGAGCCCGCAACCACTTCAACTCACATGTAGTCGATGCCATGCTACGATATTCAGCCTCTGCACTAGACCTGGAAACGACAGACTGTTTCTTGCTCTTCCAACTCACAAGATTGCCTCCAACAAATGTGCAGAAACCTGAAGTCGATTTGCGGTCCCCTTTGTCATCTGTATAGCTTGAATCAGAGTAAGCTTTAACCCTTAGGTGACCATTCTTCTGAAATAGGAGTCCTTTCCCTGGAGCAGCTTTAATATACTCTAATATCCTCAGAGCAGATTGTAGATGACACTCCCTCGGAGCTTGCATGAACTGGCTCACCTTGCCAACAGCATAGGAGATGTCGGGTCTGGTTACCGTGAGATATATGAGCTTGCCCACCAGACGCCGGTATCTCGTAAGATCAGAGAGAAGAGGTGAGTCATCTGTCCAAGTTTTGTCTTCGCCAGCAGCCATAGGACAACGTGCAGGTTTAGCACCAGTGAGTCCTGCATCCTTTAAAAGATCAAGAGCATACTTCCGTTGTGAAAGGACCATGGAGTTGGGCTTTCTAGAGATTTCAATCCCCAGAAAGTATTTCGGGGAGCCCATATCCTTTGTAACCAGATGTTGACGAAGGTGTTTCTTGGTCATCAGTATCCCATCCTGGTCATCGCCAGTAAGAAGAATGTCATCAACATAAACCGCAAGAACAACAAGACCAGAGGCGGTTTTCCGAACAAACAAGGAGTGATCTGCTGAGCTTCGTGTAAAACCAATGGCCGCAACAATGCCACTGAACTTGTCAAACCAGGCACGAGGACTCTGCTTGAGGCCATAGATAGCCTTCTTTAGCCGGCATACCCGTGTCTCCCCCTGAGCAACATACCCAGGAGGTTGCTCCATGTAAACAGCTTCCTGCAGATCTCCATAGAGGAAGGCATTCTTAACATCTAGCTGCGAGATAGGCCAATCCCTGTTGACAGCTACAGAGAGAAGAACCCGAATAGTGTTGAGGCGAACCACGGGCGAGAAAGTGTCAAAGTAATCAACCCCATAAGTTTGGGTAAAACCCTTGGCAACCAGGCGAGCCTTATAACGATCCACACTGCCATCCGGGAGAAACTTCACCACGAAGACCCAGCGACAACCAACAACATCGGTGCCGAAAGGAGGCGGAACAAGGGTCCAGGTACCCCGTTCAGTGAGAGTAGCAATCTCCTCATCCATGGCAACTTTCCAGTGAGGAATAGTAAGGGCCTCCTGGTAGGAACGGGGGGTAGTAGTGGCCGAGATAGTCAGGGCAAAGGCTCGGCGAGCAGGGGTAAGGCGATCGTAGGAAACAACCGCAGCAAGAGGATGGTGGGTACAAGCCCGAACCCCTTTGCGAAGAGCAATCGGGAGATCCAGGTCAGCAGGTGCCTCAGTATCCGGAGTATCCATGGTGGAGAGAGCTGGTCCGGGAGTAGAGAGAGATGGCAGCGGAGTGGAGGGAGAAAGCGGAGTAGAGGGTGGAGATGAGGAGGATGGGGAAGGCGGTGGAGGGGGTGGAGAGGGCGGAACCTCAGTGGGAGTAGAGGGAAGGGATGGGTTGGTATGAGAAGGAGGAGCAGGAGGAGGAGAAGAGGAAGCGGGAGAGAAGTAAGAGGCATTGGCAAAGAAGGTGACATCCGCAGAGACAAATTGCTTGCGGGTAACAGGGTCAAAGCAACAATAGCCTTTCTGAGTGGGAGAATAGCCAGAAAGACACATTTGGTGGCACGGGGTGAGAGTTTATCATGGGTGGCAGCGGGAGAGTGCACAAAAGCGGTGCACCCAAAGATGTGTAGAGGAAGAGGAAAGGGATCCTTGTCCGGATAAAGAATGGAGAAGGGGGTAGCACCGTGGAGAACGGTGGAGGGAAGGCGATTGATGAGATAGCAGGAGAGAAGGACAGCATAGCCCCAATAGGAGCGAGGAACATGCATTTGATTCATCATAGTGCGAGCGACATCAAGGAGGTGACGGTTTTTGCGTTCCGCCACCCCATTTTGTTGGGAAGTGTAGACACAGCTGGTTTGACGAATAACACCATGGTGAGTGCAAAAGGAGGAGAAGTCGTGGCTAAGATACTCCTGAGCATTGTCAGAACGAAGGATTTTAATAGACGTAGCGAACTGAGTTTTAACCATCGAATAAAAGGAGGTCCAAACAGAGAATAACTCGGAGCGATCTTTAAGAAGATATACCCACGTAGATCGAGAGAAATCATCAATGAAGGTGACAAAATAGGAACTGCCCCGGACCGATGGTGAGGGTAGGAGCGGGACCCCATATGTCAGAGTGAACGAGGTCGAACGGATGGGAGGAGCCCCGACTCTGCGTTGGTGGAAGGAGGAGGAGCGGTGATGTTTGCCAAGTTGACATGCATCACAGTTTAGAGGAGGATGATGAGGAGGGAGGTGCGGCAGGAGTTGTCGTAGAATGCAGGGAGGAGCATCATGACCAAGGCGAAGATGCCATTGGAGAAGATCTGTAGAGGAGGAGGAGAAGACGGATAGAGCAGAAACGTTGTCAAGGAAGTAGAGGCCACCACTCTCAGTCCCGGTAGCAATCATCCGTTGGGATTCCGGATCCTGAAAAGCACAAGAGGTAGGGGTGAATGTGACAGAACACTGTAGTTGCTTGCATAAAGAAGTAACCGATAATAAATTGCACGGAAACTTGGGCACATAGAGGGTATCAGCCAAGCAGAGAGACGGAGTGACTTGAACCATGCCCGTCCCATGGACCGGGGAGGGAGATCCATCAGCGACAATGACTGGGGGCAACTGAGCCTGTGTGTCAAGAAGAGAGAAAAATTGAGGGTTGCCTGTCATATAACTTGTTGCACCAGAGTCGATGAGCCATCGTCCGCGAGTCACAACATGAGCACTACCAGAAGAGGTGACCATGGAGGCTGACGGGCTGGAGGAGAGGAAAGCCATGGAAGCAAGAGAGTAGCAAACCGCTACGAGAAGAACAAGCCGCGAGTAGAGAATAGAGCACCAAAGCCGGGCGACCAGAAAATAGGTCGGGCGGCTAGAAAGGCCGCTTCCAAGAAGCCGAGCAAAGCAGAGGGAAAAGTCGCACGACCTGAAAAAGTCGGGCGAACAGAGGAGAACAAGTCGCGCGGCCAAAGATGAGGCCGAGGCGACTAGCAAGCAGGAGCGGGTAGAAGGCAACAAGAAGAAAGCGGCGAAAAAGCAGGCAAAGGTCCAGCGGGGAAGAGGTCGCGCGGACTGAGAAGACCGAGCGAACAGAAGAGAAGAGAAGAGCAGGTGACCGCGACCAAGATGCGGGTAAGAAAGGAATAACCCGCACGGTCAGGCAGAACACAGCAGCTGCGAGAAGGCGGTCAAAGGCACAGCGGGGAAGAGGTCGCGCGGACTAAAAAGGCCGAGCGAACAGGAAGAGAGGAGAAGAGCTGGTGACCGCGACCAAGATACGGGTGAAAAAAGGAACAACCCGCACGGTCAGGCAGATCACAGCAGCAAGCCGCGAGTAGAGAGACAACACACGCGGATAGGGACAGACCGCAACGACTAGGAAGTCGGAGCGGGAGGAAAGAGCAAGGAGCGCGGCGACAAGGAAAACAGGTCGCCGCGACAAAGATCAGTAGGAGAAGAGAAGAAGAAGCAAGCCGCGCGAACAGGGCAGCGGACAGAAACAAGCCGCGCGGATAGAAACAAGCCGCGCGGACAGAGAGAAGCCAAGTCGCGAAGCAAGTCACAGAATGCTGAAAACAAGCCGCGAACAACAGAGGGCGCACAGAATCAGGAGGAAAGGACCGTGTCCTCTGATACCATGTTAGAAAGTAGAGAAAAGAAGCGAAAAGTAGAGAACAAGCGAATAAACTTTTGAATAATTGAAATTTTATTATCCAAAAAAGATATCTATTACAAAGGTATGCCCTCCTTTATATAGAATGGAGGAGAGATGAGAGAATACAATAAGAGATGTGGGACTATAATTTACAGGACAAGCGGACTATACAAAACAAACCGCACAAGCCGCGCGGTTAGACAGCAGGGCTAACCGCACGGCTACCACCAGAGAGGAAGAGAGACTGCCAGGGAAGACCGCCAGACCGCCCGGTCTCCAAGCCGACTGAGACAAACCGCCAGACCGCGCGGTCTTCAACCCGCCAAGATAAACCGCCAGACCGCCCGGTCACCAACTTCAACATTCTTCAAGGTGCTGAGGGGTACTCAAAAGTTCGACTGCACTGCCGAATGTGAAGAAGCTTTCCAAAATCTGAAGAGGCAGCTCTCCCAGGCTCCTCTCCTTCGAAGCCCAAAGGAGGGGGAGGACCTAGCCTTATACCTCGGGGTGGGAGCAGAGGCCGTGAGCTCGGTCCTTGTCAGGGAAGAGGGAAAGAAGAAATTACCGATCTACTATGTTAGCAGGATCCTGAAGAAGGCGGAGCTCCGCTACCCCATCCTGGAAAAGCTGGCGTATGCTTTGATCGTTTCGGCCAGGAAGCTCCGATCGTACTTTCAAGCGCACTTGATCAGGGTGGTGACGGACCATCCCCTTCGAAAGATTTTTGAAGGAGTGGAGCACTCAGGCAGGTTGGCCAAATGGTCTATCAAGTTAAGTGAGTTTGATATCTCATTTGTGCCAAGGCTCTCCATTAAGGCACAGGCGGTGGCTGATTTCTTGTCGGACTATGTTATTGCGGTCGGAGCCGAGGAGCCGCGACCGCAGGAGGCATGAAAGATGATGGTCGATGGAGCCTCGGGAAAGCACTCCCTCGGAGCAGGGGTGGTATTGATATGCCCTCAGGGGGTCACCATAGAGTAAGCAGTGGTCTTACACTTTCCAGCAACCAAAAACCATGCAGAGTACGAGGCTGTGATAGTCGGCCTTCGTTTGCGAAAGAACTTGAAATCCGGGATGTAGAGGCGTTTACAGACTCATGGTGGTGGCATCGCAGATCCGAGGAGAGTTCGAAGCTCGGGAGCTCACCCTTGTGAAGTACTTGTCCAAGGTGAGGGTGATCATCGGAGGGTTTCCGGACGTTCTCCATCCAACATGTTCCTAGGGAAGAAGTATAGTTGCCGATCGATTGGCTAAGTTTGGACCTCGGGGAGGAGGGACCTTGACTGAGCAATTTCGACCGGCTATTAAGGAAGGAGAGTTGATGGAGGTGGATTTGCGACCCTCAGGGTTGATCCATTAGTGAGCTTTCTAACCACTGGCGAGCTTCCGGTGGGGACCAAGTGAAAGTCCACCTAGTGTCAACTACCTTCACCTATGGGGGGGGAATAGGTGACGTGCCGCGTTTTTGCGGAATTAAAATTGTACCTGCACAAGAAAACAAAACAGCACAGCACAGAAAGGACACAAGCAATTTATAGTGGTTCCCCGATTTGGGTACATCCACTTTCCCCCTTCGACCTATCTCCCAACCAGGGACGACTCGGTCACTTCACCAACAGGATTGAAATCCAATCCTTGCACTAACGGAAGGAACCCTTCCACACTAGGAGTCACCACTCTCACAACACAGGTTGCACCCAACCCTTACAACTAGGAACCAACGTTCCTTTACAACAAAATTGAAAATAGAATGTACAAGAAATACAAACAACTTTTGGAGACTAAGGTGTCCCTCTTCGTTCGATGACGTGTTCTTGAAGTCAACGAAGAGTCCACAACCCTAGATCTCACTTGGAGAGAATCTCCCTGAAACCGGCGGCGACAAGAAGGGTGGCGGCTTGGTTCTCGGGATCGGCGGCGACAACGGTGTGCGGCTGCTGTCTTTGGAGATTCAATCTTCGTAGCAAAGCTAGCAAGGTCTTCCAAACGGTCACACTAGGATCGATCGTCTCGATCGATTCGGAAGGGGAAGGTTTTCCCGATCAACGAATCAAGAGACAAGGGATCTCTGGTTAGACGCGTGAGACGCTGTGCTTGGCTGAGCTTCTATCGCCAGGAGATCTGGAAGCAACCGCGATCAAAGCCGGCGATCTACTGGCACGAGCGGCGACGGCGACGGAGTGGATTTCACGATCTAGGTCAAGGTCGGCGGCACGTCTTCATTTTTCTGTGTGTCTTTTTACTGTTCAAAATACGCGTGTATTTATACAGTAGAATACTCCTTTATGACCGTTATGGGTCCCACAAGAAGAAACCCTAAAAGTGGTTCAAAACAGCGTATTAACATTTGATCCGGTCCAGCGGGATCCAGAAAATCGCCCAAGTTAAAATCGGCGAGAATTGAAGGTGATTCTCGACGAGTCGGCGAGAATCAGCCAGTGATTCTCGATGATTCGGCGAGAATCACTAGTGATTCTCGCCGAATCACTTGATGATTCTCGACGATTATGACTTAGCAACAGATTTGCACGCTATGATGTAGCCGGATAGAGACGGCGAGAATCAGCCAGTGATTCTCGACGATTCGGCGAGAATCACTTGGTGATTCTCGTCGATTTAATAATTAGACGATTTTTCGTCTTTCCGCCCATGAGCTGCTCTTCGACCCATCCTTGCTCCTTGTCTGCTCTTGCATTATCACAGCCCTGTACTTGAAAATAAGTACACTCCAATAGAGAGAGTACACGTAGGCCAACACACTGATCTGCTCAACGAGGGATTACGTCGCGCAGACCCGTGTATATTGACCTACTGCACCCTGACATTGGTGTGTACTTAGCGTGGAATAACTACAAGCACAACTTGAAAGATTTCATCAATACATTGTGAATTCATTTAGCTTGACAGGTGGCTTCCTCAAATCTAGTAGTAGTGTGGATACAATACCCAACAATCTCCCCCTATTTGACGAAGCCAAAATCCTACAAGCTAAGATGAATACCACCATCCAGATAATATATACGGCATATAGAATTTAAAGATACGACACAAGGAAATAGAGGCAAACAGATCAAAGCTTGAGTCAATCATAAATTCATATACATACATATATATATATATATATTCCCAAAAATTGTTCATATAACAATGAAAGTCCACTTAGTGTCGGCTATGTCCACCTATGGGGGGGGAATAGGTGACGTGTGGTTCTTTTGCGGAATTTAAAGATGTACCTGCACAGTAAAAACAACAGACACAGCACACAGAAAACACAGCAAATTTATAGTGGTTCCCCGACTTGGGTACATCCACTTTCCCCCTTCGACCTATCTCCCCAACAAGGGATGACTCGGTCACTTCACCAACGGGATTGAAATCTAATCCCTTCACTAACGGAAGGAGCCCTTCCACACGTGAGAGTCAACACTCCCACAAATCGGGTTGCACCCAACCCTTACAACACGGAAACAAAAGTTCCTTTACAATAAAAAAAAAGTAGAATGTACACGTGATACAAACTTCTCTTGGAGACTTCGGTGTTCCTCTTTGTTCGACGACGTGTTCTTGAAGTCGATGAAGAGTCTACGACCTTGGTCTCTCTTGGAGAGGATTTCCCCGAACCGCGGCGGCACACGAGCGGCGGCTAGCTTCGGATTGGCGGCTACGATGAAGAGCAGCTGCTGAACTTGGAGATCCAAACTTCGTCGTTGCGAAGCAAGCTCGGTCTACCCAACGGTCACACGAGATCGGTCGTCTCGATCGATTCGGATGGGAAGTGTTTCCGATCAACAAATCGAGAGACAAAGGATCTCTGGATAGACGCGTGAGACTCAAGCCTTGCTAAGCTACTGTCGTCGGAGATCGGGAAGAAGATCTATCAGTGGCGGCGACGGACTTGCGCGAGCGGCGACGGAGGCGGCGGAAAAGAGTGATCGCGATTTTAGGGTTTTTGAGCTCGGTTCTTTCTCCGTGTCTTTACTGTTCAAAATACCCGAGTATAAATACTGTAGCTACCCCCAATAAACTCGATTTGTGGGACCCACAGGAATACTCCACAAATCCCGATCCAGATATTAGACAGCGCAGAATTCCGGATTCAGCATCATTCAGAGACACGTCAAGTAAAAATCGGCGCCGAATCGCAACATTCTCGACGATTCGGCGAGAATCACTCAAGTGGATTCTCGACGATTCGTCGAGAATCGTTTGTGATTCTCGTCGAATTACTTGTAGATTCTCAACGAATTGGACTTTGTATTCATGGGCTGCTTGACCACTGGTTCGGCGGGAATTACAAGTGATTCTCGCCGAATCTCACTTGGCACCATTTTGAGATGGCCAGAAGGAGTCGGCGAGATTCACTGACGATTCTCGACGATTCGGCGAGAATCACTTAGTGATTCTCGCCGATTCGGCGAGAATCACTTGGTGATTCTCGTCGAATTTGCCTTGGACGATTTTAGTCTTCCACCTAGGAGCTGCTCCTTGATCCTCCATGCTCCTTGTCTTCTCTTGCATATGAGTGGCCCTGTACTTGAAAGTAAGTGCACTCCAATAGAGAGAGTACACATAGGCCAACACACTGATCTGCTCAACGAGGGATTACGTCGTGCAGACCCGTGTATATTGACCTACTGCACCCTGACATTGGTGTGCACTTAGCGTGGAGAGACTGCAAGTACACTTTGAAAAACTTTATCAAATACATAGTCTATTGACCTTAGCTTGTCCAGGGGCTTCTTCAAATCAGGTACATTGTGGATACAATACCCAACAATCTCCCCCTATTTGAAGAAGCCTAAACCCTACAAGCTAAGGTGAATAGAGCAAATGAAAAGGAAAGCATTGAAGACCATAAACTTAACATCATTAGTGAAGACATTCCTTACCAATACCGAGTGCTTGGGAGCAAGCTGGAGTCACCTTAGCCTTGACCCCGAGAGGACCCGAGAGGGTTCTCCCCTTTTCGGCTTCGGCAAATCGGGGTCAGGAACCTTTGGCCCTTAGCTCCCCCTCAGTTCTTGCATCTGTACTCACGCTGGAGTTCCCGCGCTCCCCTCAGATTATGCACGAGTTGGGAGCCTCTGTAGTCTTCACTCCTCATAGTTGAGCATCCCAATTCAGTCTTGAAAAGATTGAACTTGGCCTCGTCTAGGGGCTTTGTGAATATATCAGCAATCTGCTTGTCCGTGGGGACATAATAGAGAGAGATATCCTTGTTCTCCACGTGCTCCCGAATGAAGTGGTAGCGTACTTCAATATGCTTCGTTCGCTGTGCGACACCGGATTGTTGGCAATGGCAATTGCACTGGAGGAGTCGCAGTACATTGGAACTTCCTTGAACTGAAGGTTGTAGTCGGCCAACTGATTTCTGATCCAAGAAGTTGTGCGCAACAGCTTCCTGCCGAGATATACTCTGACTCTGCTGTGGAGGTTGCAACGCAATTTTGTTTCTTGCTGTTCCATGAGATAAGCCTCCTGCCGAGGAATTGACACGTCCCGGAGGTGCTTTTCCTGTCATCTCTGCTCCCTGCAAAATCAGCATCTGAAAAACCATTATTAGCTCGACATCATTGTTTCTCGGGTACCACAAGCCAAGATTGGGAGTACCTTTAAGGTATCTGAGAATTCGCTTTGCAGCGATATAGTGAGATTTCTTAGTGTTCACCTGATATCTGGCACAGACACATGTGAAGAACATGATATCCGGTCGACTGGCAGTAAGGTGGAGCAGGGATCCAATGATGCTTCTGTATTTGGTTTCATCGAAAGGTTTACCTTTCTCATCCTTATCCAGAGACATAGTGGATCTCATTGGAGTCCTCATAGAGGTTGCATTCTCCATACCGAATTTCTTGAGGAGTTCATTTGTGAACTTCGTCTGAGAGATGAAGATTTCATCCTCAGACTGTTTCCCTTGAAGTCCCAAGAAATACTTTAGCTCTCTCATACTGCTCATTTCAAACTTTCCTTGCATAAGTTTAGAAAACTTTTTGCAGAGATTGTTGTCCGTTGAGGCGAATATAATGTCATCGACATACATTTGCACCATCAAAATCTTGCCTTTGACTTCCCTGAGAAACAATGTCTTATCTATTTTACCTCTAGAGAACTTGTTCTCAAGAAGAAAACTAGATAAATTCTCATACCAAGCTCGTGGAGCTTGTTTTAAACCATATAGAGCTTTATTAAGAAAATATACATGATTGGGAAAAGTAGGATTGACAAAACCTGGGGGTTGAGCGACGTATACTTCCTCTTTCAGGTATCCGTTCAAGAATGCTGATTTCACATCCATTTGATAGACTGTGAATCCTTTGTGCGAAGCATATGCCAGGAACAATCTGATTGCCTCGAGCCTTGCCACTGGTGCAAAGGTCTGGTCGAAGTCAATCCCCTCCTCCTGTCTGTAACCTTGAGCCACCAGCCTGGCCTTGTTCTTTATGATGACACCATGTTCATCCAGTTTGTTTCTGAAGATCCACTTGGTGCCAATCACATTCTGCTTTTATGGTCTGGGAACAAGCGTCCAAACGTTGCATCGTTCGAATTGATGCAGTTCATCTTGCATGGCCAAAATCCATGTCGCATCTTTGTTCGCCTCGTCGAACTTCTTTGACTCAACCTGTGACAGAAAGCTAAGATGCAACATCTCGTTAATAGTACTTCTTCGAGTTCTGACACCAGCACGAAGATCTCCGATGATCTGCTCTTTTGGGTGATCCCTCACATGCCGGAGCTCTAGAAGTCTGGCGTCTGGAGCTTCGACTACTTCTTGGGTTTCTCCTTCTTCTAAGAGATTTTCTCCATTTTGATCTTCAACATTCCCAATTGACGTTGAGGTGGAAACTTTGACGTACTTAGGAGTTTCATCTTTAGCGGTCTCATCGAGACTCAGCTGTTCAAGTCGTGCACCTGCATCTTCAAGAATACCGCTGGAAGAATTGCTGTTAAGCAAGCTTCCTTCATCAAATACAACATTAATTGATTCTTCTACCACTAGGGTTTTCTTATTGAATACCATATATGCCCAACTGTGGGAACTATAGCCCATGAATATGCCTTCGAAGCATTTTTCACCAAATTTAGTACGTGGGTACTTCCCATTATTCAGTATATAACATCTGCAACCAAAGATCCTCAAATAGGACATGGTTGGTTTCCTGCCTTTCAGTAGTTCGTAGTGCGTTTTACGATGACTTTTGGTTATCAAAGCTCGGTTTTGTACATGACAAGCCGTATTGACAGCCTCTGCCCAGAAGTATTCTGGGAGAGAAGCGTCTTTCAACATTGTCGTGCAAGCTTCAATGAGAGTTCTGTTTCTCCTCTCCGCAACTCCATTTTGCTGAGGAGTGCGCGAGGAGGAAAACTCATGAAAGATACCTTGTTCTTCACAAAACTCTGTCATAACATCAGATTCGAATTCAGTTCCATGGTCACTTCTGATTTTGACCACTGAGCAGCTAAATTCGTTCTGAACTTGCTTGACAAAACTAGTGAAGATGTCAAATGTATCTGAATTTCGCTTTAAAAAGAACACCCATGTAAACCGAGAGTGATCATCAACTATCACTAGCGTATAGGACTTGCCTCCCAAGCTATGAACTTGCATTGGACCAAACAAGTCCATATGCAGAAGATAAAGACATCGGGAAGAGTCTTTGTCTGCAATGCTCTTAAAGGCAGCCCGAGTCTGTTTGCCCATCTGGCATGCAGGACATGGGCTATCTTTGATGCACTTGATAACGGGAGCATTCCTTACTAAGTTTTTAGAAAACAACATACTAATTGTTTTGAAATTAATATGTGTCAATCTCTTGTGTCATTGTTCACAAAGAGATGCACTGCCTTTTGCTACTAGGCATACGGGGGTAGAAGAATTTAAACTAAGAAAATTTAAGCAGAAGATATTTCTGCTCCTAATGCCTGTTAATACCGTCTCAGAAGAGGCACATGACATTATCAGACATTTATCCTTGCAGAACTTAACGTCATAACTTTTATCACATAACTGACTTACACTGATCAGGTTATGGTTTAACCCTTCAACATATGCCACCTCGGTGATAGAGATTATACCGTTGGAAATCATACCGTAACCTCTGGTGACTCCTCGATCTGTCCCCCCAAAGATGACTTTGGGTCCATTCTCGACTGGAGTGTAATCACGTAGCAGGCTTCTTGTCCCAGTCATATGCCGGGAGCATCCACTGTCCAAGTACCATATTGGAGTTTTGGTAGCCTTTAGATATTCCTGCAAAACAAAAATTAATTTCCCTTAGGAACCCAATCGAACTTGGGTCCTAGATTCTTGGGTAGCATACTCCCCCTCGGGTGGTTAACCCTACGAGTGGTCGGCCTCGCATTGCTAACATAGGGAGTCTCGTTATACCTCGGATTAAACCAACAATCCACGGCAAAGTGACCGACTTTGCCACAACGCCAACAGTCAAATCTGTTGTACCTCTTCCTAGGCTCCTGCTTTACCCTGGGAATGGTGGGTATAGCCGGGGCCTTGGATCTGGAGGTGGAGGCATCATAGTGATTGCAGTCACATGACTTCTTCACCTTCTGTTCCTTCAGTATAACAGGCTTGGCTTTTGGTGTCTGCTTTCTATTATGGCCGCTAGAGAATTGACCATAATTTCCCATGTGGATTTCCTCATAAGGTGCCTTGAAGACACTTTCACTGAAGTTGCGGGGAAAAGTCCAACCATCATATCGGCTATTTGGCTTTGCAACCGAGGGCCGGAAATGATGACCAAAGGTTGACTCAAAGTCATGTTGGTTGCAGGGAAAGCCAGGCTTTCTGAACGCAACAGGACTGAGTAGGGCCTTTCCCTTTTCAGCAGCAGAGGCCTTCTTGGCGCCCTTATTCTTTCTCTGGTTCTTGTTTCTCCTGGATGAGGAACCAGATACCCCTACATGCCCCAAGCCAGCTCCTTTGGCCTGAGAAGAGAAGGTATCAACAATTGGAAGAACTGTTTTTGGCATAGAGAAGCTCTTGACGATCTTCCTTTCTGCCGCAAGTTGTTCTTCCAACTTGTCGACTTCCTCCTGCTTAAGATCAAGGAGCTTAAGAGACTCTTAATGCTTTGATGTCAGGTCTAGGTGCTCCTGTCGGAGAGAGATCAAACTGGTGATCTCTTCCCTTAGGGAGACACTCTCACCCTTAAGGAATTTCACTTTCTTTTTCTCAGCCTTCAATCTCTTACGGTACTCCTCGAAAGTGTTGAGCAGAAGCTCATACTTCTCGAGGAGCTCCGCTTCACGGGCCGAAAGGCTATCCTCAGGGTCATCATCCTGAGACTCAGGATCAGATTCAGAGTCGGAGAGAGGGGTGTGAGCTTTTACCTTCCCAGTAAATGGGGGGCATTCTCCTTCTGAGTCGGAGCGACCCACCAGCCCGAAGTAGGCTTTCTCATTATCACTGGAGTCTGGGGAATCAGACTCACTCAGTGTCTTTGGCTTTTTAGCGATGTAGCTCCTCTCTTTCTTCTTATCTCTAGAGAACTTGTGCTCCTCTCCCTTCCCCTTTTCTCTCTTGCCTTGGTGGCAGTCGGCCACGACGTGTCCTAGCTTATTGCATCCAAAACAAATAATGTCAGAGAAGCGATGTGTGTTCGGTTTAGAAGCATACCTGTCAGAAGAATAATTTTTCTTCTGATGCCAGGAGGAGGAGCCGTCTCTCTTTCTTTGATTCCTCATCTTGAGGAACTTCTTGAATTCTCGGGTGATGAGGGAGAAATCTTCCTCAGACAACTCTGAGCTGGAGGAGCATGGCTCGGAGTCCTCCTCCTCATCCTTTTTCCCGGAACGGTATGAAACCGCACCCTTGCCCTTCCTGGAGTGAATGGCTTTCAGGGCCACAGTCTTTTCCTTGGCTGCAGCCTTCTCTGCTTCTTCTTCTGCTTTCCTGGTGTTCAGTTGAAGCTCATAGGACATCATCTTCCCAAACAGAATTTGCGGGTCTGTTTCAGCAAGTCTGCCAAACTCTCGGATGGCACAGATCTTTGTGTCCCATTCCTTAGTAAGGGACCTAAGGAATTTATCATTAAGTTCACCATCAATGAACACTCTTCCATATCCTTTGAGGGCATTGACAATTTTGAGGAAGTTCTCGAAGGTGACTCCGATCTCTTCCTTAGGCCCTTGTCTGAAGGCCTCATATTTCTGGTTCAGGAGGGATCTCTGATCATCCCTCACTTCATTAGTGCCCTCCATTAGGATAATCAGGCAGTGCCAGATCTCCTTTGTTGTCCTGCAGTTGCAGAAGTTCTGCATCATTGAGTCATCGACCGCGCTGACCAGAATGTTCTGTGCCTTCTTGTCAAGTCCCACCAGCACCATTTTGTCCTTGTCCATTTCAGAAATTTTCTTTGGCACTTGCTTGGTTGGATCAATGGTGGAGGCCTTAGTGGGGACATAAGGTCCCTCCTCCACGATCATGAAGAGTCGGGGATCGACCGCTTCCATGTAGAACCTAATCCTTTCCTTCCAGATAGGAAAGTTTAGCCTGGTGCACACTGGGATCTTGCCTGTGTACTTGAGTCCGTCCATAGTAGATGTCTGTCTTGTTCTTGTCACTAGTGACAGGACCTTACTCAAGGTGTTAACCTCTTTGTTGAGTAACCTGGATTTGATACCACTTGAAAGTCCACTTAGTGTCAACTACCTTCACCTATGGGGGGGGGGAATAGGTATCTTGCAGCATTTTTGCGGAATTAAAATCGAACCTGCACAAGAAAACAAAGCAACACATCACAGAAAGGACACAAGCAATTTATAGTGGTTCCCCGATTTGGGTACATTCACTTTCCCCCTTCGACCTATCTCCCAATCAGGGACGACTCGGTCACTTCACCAATAGAATTAAAATCCAATCCTTGCACTAACGGAAGGAACCCTTCCACACGTAGGAGTCACCACTCTCACAACACGGGTTGCACCCAACCCTTACAACTAGGGACCAATCGGTCCTTTACAAAGAAATTGAAAATAGATTTTATACGAAATACAAACAACTTATGAAGACCAAGGTGTCCCTCTTCGTTCAATAACGCGTTCTTGAAGTCAACGAAGAGTCCACAACCCTAAATCTCACTTGGAGAGAATCTCCCCGAAACCGGCGGCGGCAAGAAGGGCGGCGGCTTGGTTCTCGGGATCGATGGCGACAACGGTGTGCTGCTGCTGTACTTTGGAGATTCAGTCTTCGTAGCAAAGCTAGCAAGGTCTTCCAACGGTCACACTAGGATCGATCGTCTCGATCAATTCGGAAGGGGAAGGTTTTCCCGATCAACTAATCAAGAGACAAGGGATCTCTGGTTAGACACGTGAGACGTTGTGCTTGGCTGAGCTTCAGTCGCTGGAAGATCTGGAAGCAATCACGATCAACGCCGGCGATCAACTGCTCGAGCGGCAATGGCGGCGGCGGAGAAGGATTTCGCGACTTAGGTCACGTCACGGCTCGGCTTCGTTTTTTTGTGTCTCTTTACTGTTCAAAAATACGCGTGTATTTATACAGTAGAATACTTCTTTATGACCGTTGTGGGTCCCACCAGAAGAAACCCCAAGCCCGGTTCAAAACAGTGCCAACGGCTGAGTCCGGTCCAGCGGGTTTCAGAAAATCGCCCAAGGCAAAATCGGCGAGAATCACCAGTGATTCTCGACGATTCGGCGAGAATCACTATTGATTCTCGCCGAATCACTTGGTGATTCTCGTCGAAGGAATTATGCTAATCGAGAATCAGTAAGTGATTCTCGACGATTTTGACTTAGCGACAGATAAGCACGCTCTGAGTTAGCCGGAGAGAATCGGCGAGAATCAGCCAGTGATTCTCGACGATTCGGCGGGAATCAGCCAGTGATTCTCGACGATTCGGCGGGAATCAGCCAGTGATTCTCGCCGAATCGGCGAGAATCACTTGGTGATTCTCGTCGATTATTACTTAGACGAATTTCTCGTCTTTCCACCCATTAGCTGCTCTTTGACCCATCCTTGCTCCTTGTCTGCTCTTGCATTAACACAGCCATGTACTTGAAAATAAGTACACTCCAATAGAGAGAGTACACGTAGGCCAACACACTGATCTGCTCAACGAGGGATTACGTCGCACAGACCCGTGTATATTGACCTACTGCACCCTGACATTGGCGTGCACTTAGCGTGGAATAACTGCAAGCACAACTTAAAAGATTTCATCAAATGCATTGTCTATTTACCTTAGCTTGTTCAGGGGCTTCTTCAAATCAGGTACGTTGTGGATACAATACCCAACAGTATTGACCATCAAAAAAATGAATAAGGCAATAAACTAACAGAGAAAAATAAATATCCAATTTCGAGAATCAACTTGTTCGATCAGTTAGTTAGATCAATAATGTATTCAAAGTTGAGTATGAAGTCCTGTGATTCCTAGTTGAGGATCAGAGAATGTGATACTCCAAAATCACGTTCTGTTGAATTTTCTCAAGATGATCAACGAGATAATCTGACGCTAAATTAATATTCTCAGAGCTATCAAGATCACACCTTGATCAAGCGGAAAATAGGAAAGCAAGCTCAAACGACCAAAAGCAAACACAGGAGCAAGCAAATCATATATTCACTCTATTTTTACAGGGCGAGGTATACATGACGAGACATGATTTTGCCAGTACACAAGGAAACTAGAAAAAATTACAAGAACCAATCCGAGCGAACAGAATCAGAGACCGCCGAGACCGCCCAGTCTGCCGAAGTCGCCGAGACCGCCCGAACTGCTGCTAGAAGACAAATAGAACACGGAGTCCGCCGAGACCGCGAGGTCGCGCAGACACACCGTTATTTGCTGGCTACTGCAAGCTGTCGCCGAACTGAAGAACAGACCGCCTAACCGCCGAGTCCGACAGACAGGTTATTGAACTTGGAAAAGTTGAAGCAGAGAAAAACCTGGTAAGACGCCGATCGCAAATCACAAACTTCACTGAACCTGACCGAAGTCAGAACCAAACTCCTGGCTCCACAGTGCTAGCCGCGCCACCTGCAAACAACAACTAGTTAAGCCTGTTCAACCCGCGCGGATAGGAAAACCGAGTCCGCAGCAATAAATCCGAGTTCAACTTACTGTTCACTCAATTACTGTAGACGTGCTGGGTGGGGGGTCTATTTATAGGCGGGGTGAGGAGTGTGGTCACCGCCCTAATGAATAGAGTCACCACCCCAGCTCGGAGCTAGCAAAGCCCAGTCCGCCGAGTCCGCAAGGACTTGGCCGAACTTCAAACAACTCGCCATGTTCCAAGACAAGGTCAGTCCACCACCAGGCTGACACCGCGCCAGTCCGCATACATGCAGCACGCAGACACAGCAACATTCCATACACTGTGTCAGTCTGCACACTACATGAGGACAAGGCAACAGCCTGCAAAGCGCAGCACCAGTCCGCCACACTACAGCACACGGACACATCCACAGCCCATACTGCAACAGTCCGCACGCCATATGCGGACATGACGACAGTCCGTAAAGCTCGAGAGCAATGCCCCAGCCCTCCACATAAGTTCAAGACCAACAGGCAGATCGTCCGGTCAACAACAAACTCTGCGGACACTGCGAACACCCTGGACTTGTCACAGAGTGTGACCAAGTCCAGCAAACCAATAAGAGCCCGGCGGACAAGGCCCCAGTCTGCCAGCTCCAAAGACAGAGCGCCAACGCTCCACCAAAGCAAGGCAAAACTCGCAAGCTCCAACTCGCATAGCAGCCAACTGCCGAACTCGCAATCAGTCCGCGCAATCTGCGGATAAGCAATCCGGCAAAACACTGTTGACAAGCCAGGTCGCAGAAGCAAGCAGACTTCAATCCATGTCCGCCCAGCATGGAGAACTCCATACTATCCACACAGCTACCTCCATAACACCACACAGGCCGCCACCACCAGACCGCCAGGCTGCTCCTACAGTCCGCAAGGACAGTCCGCCCAGGCCGCCCGAACTGCTCGATCACCCACTTTCAATTCACAAATTTCAACACGTTCAACACCTATTAGCACTATGAGCTTACGGTGATGTCATTCAGCCTAACAAATGCATCATTGATATTCATAGACTTGATAAACAAAATGTTTCGAGAGTATGTATACCGGTTTGTGATTGTCTTCATCGACAATATACTGGCTTACTCTCAATCGAAAGAAGAGCTTGCAGATCATTTATACATAATTTTGAATACTTTGAGGAGTTAGTTGTACTCTAAATTCTCTAAATGTGAGTTTTGACTATCATCAGTAGCATTTCTGGGTCATGTGGTAAGTGGAGAGAATATCTCAGTGGACCTTATACCGAATGATTTGAAATGTCCGCTTGATGTTCCCAACTTGCATTTAGAATAGAGATAATTATAAATGGAAAGAATTTTACATTACAACTTTCAAAAATTATATCTTCAATATCATATTTGAGATATGTAAAAAATATCTAAAAGTTGATGTAATAAATAATAGCTGGGTCATCTCTTCCAGTCTCACAAAAACCGTATTCTCCAATTCATAACTACAAATAGATGTCACAAATGAAAACTGATAGAGCCTTACTTCTTCCATTTCAAAAATGGATACTAAGCACGAGCGGTAACATTGTTGGGTAATGAAGTTGCCGGCCTCCAAAATCGAATGGCTCATATACACCTGTAAGGGCTTGGGCATAAAAAACCCCCAACTAGTTCTAGTTTAAGATTGTCGAAGAATAAAATGCATGGGGCGAAAACAAGCTATAGCTTGTCGCGGGGCAAGTAACAAGATCCCAAGAGTTCCAGACGCATATTTGAAATCCGGCTCTGCCCTGAAAAAAGTTTGCCTCTCTCTTGGATGGAGCATTAAGAAAGACCAAAAGGGAACCTGCTTGTACATCAAGATTCGTGCAAAATAGACATTTTGTGCTGATTTGATGGCAGTACCAAATCTGTCAAGATGCTCGCATTTTAATAGACGGCAAGTAAAATATTGGCAAAGATCTCATTTAGGCCCCCCGTTTGGCAGGGCACACCCTTGCAGGGATGGCCCCGTCCGGCTGCAGTTTTCGCACAGTTGGCAGAACTACGGTCAGGCAGTGAGGCTCCGCCCCTGATTAGCTATTATCAGGAAAAAAGCGCGGATTTCATCAGCAAAATCTGCGCCACAGGAACCACGGTCCCGGGTCGTAATGACGATGAATTCGGCTCCATTTGGCATTGTGGTGGCAGTCATGGCAGCATGAACATCTGGGTTAAATTGTCATTCGTTAATGTTCGTCTAAGAAATTTCATTCACTTTTATGTTCAAACGGAGGATGCTTGTTAGGTGATCTTTAACGAATGACATGACGGTTTAACCCGTACGTTTAGAACCGGCGCCACCAAGCCAAAAGGAGCCGAAATCGGCGCCACCAAGCCCTTAGTTTTTAACCGATGTCAAAGAGCGGAAAATATAAATTTTTTTGGAGGACAAATATTTTAAATGAAATATGATATTTTGTTATTGTATCTAAAATGTGAAAAAATCCTAAGCAATTAGCAAACATAAAACAAATACAGTGGACCAAAACCAAAGATATATTAAACCGAAGGCAGACATTTGGACTCACAACACCGCGTATTCGATGTTGATCGCCGGGGCATCCAAACTCGCAATCTGCCGAAACGCGGTCTCCGACAGCGACATGGTGGCCGCCGCCGCCGACTGCTGAGACCCCAGTCTAGCGGCCTGGTCAACCACGGTGACCATTACGATGACGTCGCCGGAGACGCATGCCCCCGGCGTGTCGGAGCTCAGGCAGCGGACCTCGTACTGCCTGCCACACGCGCCGCCGTTGTCCCAAATCGCCGCCCCGCCGCGGCGAAAGACGCATCCGCGGGAAACTCCGACGTGTCGTTGCCGAAGCAATTTGTGGGGAGGTATGGCGGGGCGTAGGAAGAGGCGGTGCCGACGTCGGCAGCGGAGAAGGGGAGGAAGACGGCGGCCAGGAGGAGCAGCTGCCGGTAATTCATATGGGAGAACGAGGAGGGGATTTGTTGATTGGGAGGTTGTTAAATAGGAGAAGCAAATGCGCCGGGCATACTATTTGGAAGTCAAACCTTCAAAACGGAAATCAATAATTAGTAATTTATAGAAATTTTTAACGGGGAAAGTAACGGTAAAAATAAATTAGTTCGCCCTTTGGGACTTGGGTGCCTCCCTCTCCTCCGCCTAGGAAAACTGCGCGAATTAATGGTGGCCGGTTATTTCGCTGATTCGCCCCCGGGCGGTTGAAATCGTTCGCAGCCCCAATGAGTAGAAATTTTTTAGATAGGTATCCGCATTAATGGGAGGAGCGGGAGAAGATCCAGTCGTAAGATCTTGATTTCAACGGTCGGATTTCCGCCGTATCTGCTGGATATATAACAGGATCTACCGGCGATTCAGATACGGCATAACTCAGCCGTAGAAATCCAGCTAAGAAGCACATCCTACAGCCGGATTTGCATGTATCGCAAATATGACAGGGCAAGTTTTGTTCGGTTGGACCGGAAAGGAGCGAAACTGGGTTGTCAAACACAGTCTTAAGCTCTGTTTGGCGCGGCGTGTTGAGAGTGGGGTGCCACCTTTTTTTAAAACGCTGCGCCAAATAGAAATTTTGGGAGCGCGACTCGAGTCGCCATCGCCCCAAAACAGTGGTTTTTCCGCGATTTGGAGTCGTGATATTTTTTCACGACTCCGTAGTCGTGGGCCGCGGGAGTAGATTTTTTGCGAGATTGTTGGCCTGTCCTTCGTTCTACTCGCTGTCAAGCACCCTCGAGCCCCCTCTCCTTCTCTCTCCTCTGTTTGGCCGACAACCTCCAGATCTCCTCTTCCAGTTAGCCATCTCCACCAAGAAGCCATAGACGAAACTCCGAGCTCCAGATCCGCATTTCTCGAAGCTCCGACCACCTCTCCCATGTTGAGGTATATTGATATAATGGTAACGGGTCCTCATTGGGTTCAGTTTGGATCCGTTAGACATCAAATAACCCGTCGTCGAGGATTTTGGGTTAACCATATAAATACCACTGCTGAGGGCAACGTGTTGGTCGTTCCAAACTTGACGGCCACGCGGAATGCTTTGAGCGCACAAGAGCACGCAAGGAGGAAGCGCGTGCGAGGGAGCTCGCATGGAAGTGGCGTGTGCAGGAGCGTGTAAGGAAGTGGTGCGCGCGGGAGAGCGCAAGGAAGCTGCGGGCAAGGACGTGATATGAGCCAGAGTGTGCAATGTAGAGTCGTGCGAGAGAGCGTGCAAGGAAGCTGCCCGCGCGGAAGCGCGAAAGGACACGACATGCGCGGGAGCGCGCAAGGAAGAGTCGTGCACGGGAGCACACGAGAAGGAGGCGTGCGCGGGGGTGCGCAATGAAGGGGCGTGCGCGAGTGCACGCAAGGAAGCGGCATGCATGGTAGCACGTAAGGACGCGACACGCACATGAGTGTGCAAGGAATAGGCGTGCGCGGGGACACACAAGAAAGGGGCGTGTGCTGGGGGCGCAAAGAAAGGGTGTGCAAGAAAAGGGTGCGCACTGGGGCACGCAGGGAATCAACGCGCACGGGAGCGCGCATGGAAGCGGTGCCCGTGAGAGCGTTCACGGAAGAGGCGCCCCACAGGACCGCGTGTCAGGAGAAGAATTGGAGGAGAGAGAAATTCGTAGGAGAATTTTTCGTGAAAGAGTGCATTTGTATAAAAAAGAAAAACTTACAAACAAACTACACAAGAGGGAGGATACCCGCCAAATCTTTCTCGATAATCTAAAGGAATTCTGGGTGATACCTCACAGGATCTGTCCAACAAAAAGGAGAAAGCAAAGCATATCTAGAACAAAAGTTTGCGGCCCTATTGGTTGATCTCCTCACCAGTTGAAAAGACACATGCGAGAATTCCCACAAGAATTCAATTCCTCATCGTCCTACAACTCCCACGCTCAGCGTCCGTCGACCATATACATATGGCAATAAGCAATCATATTGCTACAATCACCCTCAATGATCTGGGCCCCCCAGGTTGGGCAGCTAGAGGGATGCCCAACCCGGGCGGCTTTGCCCTCACCAACGGGGTGCTAGCAAGGTGGCAGATGACCAAGAGGTCACCCGCCCCAACTGGGAAGAAGGCCATCTAGCTGCCCGATCGAGGCAGTCATAGGGCCTCGCCCTCTCTTGATGGCAAAGATAAAGGGGGCGGGCGACCAATGGGTAAAAAAACCAACCCAAGAAAACGGGCAGCCCGACAAGCCTGACGACCGAGCAAGGCTGGCACCCAAAGACGCAGCTGCTTCATCCCCCTCAAACCTCATCCCACTCAAGTTGAGGTTGCGTGTGCGGTGGGCGGCCTAAGGGTGGCCGACCCTTGCAGGGATGGTCGAGGATTAAGCCCCCATGTGGCGGGCGGCCTAGGGGCGGCCTGCCCTTGCGGAGTTGGCCGAGGACGAGACCTTCTACGTGTCAGGCTGCCTAGGGTAGGCCTCCCCTTGCGGGGCCAGCTGAGGCCACCCTAGGGCTGGCAGTCCAAGGGAACGCTGACCCTTGCGGGGTCGGCCGAGGCCGAGGCATCCCGTACGACGCGCATCCTCGGCGCGGCCGACCCTTACGAGGCCAGCTGAGGCCAAGGCCGACCATGCGTCGGATGGCCAAGGGACGGTCGGACCTTGCAGGGCCAACTGAGGTCGCCGATGCGCAGGGGAGGGATAGGGGCTGCCGGCCCCTGCTGGTCGGCCAAGGCCAAGGTCGCCAGTGGATCGGGAGGCAACGGGGCGGCCGACCCTTGCGTGGTCGGGCGAGGCCGAGGCCGCCCATGTTATAGGCAGTCGAGGGTCGGCCGACCCTTACGGGCCGGCGGAGGCGGCCCATGGGCCGGGAGGCGGCTGCCATTGCGGGGCCCGTCGAGGCTGCCGGGTGGTCAAGAAGCGGCCGACGCACGGGATCCCGCGCGACGGTTGGGATCCCATGCTCGATGGTTACTATGCAGATCGGGCACGCGGATCGCACATACGGTGGTTAGGCCCATAACTCCCCACTTCGCTAGTGGGGGAGACAGAATTCTGGCTATTTACGACCCAGGATTTCTATTAATTAGGATCGATCCCATATTTGAAGCCATGAAAATCCCCACTCAAAAATTCGGTTCAATGCAGCCTAAGGTTAGTAGTCCAGCGCTCGGGCTCGACGGATTTGCGAGCTAGATCGCAAAAACAGGGACAACAAAAAGGACCCCAGGTGTTGCGGTAGGGAGATCCCACCATATACCAGGATGGTTAGAAAAATCTTCCCCTCCATAACCAAAGATGGTCGAGCAGGGTTCAAGAGGGACACTAGCTGGAAACTTGACTATTCAGAGAAAAGATCCAAAGGCTCAACTAAAAGTCCAGGAAATGAAGTGGTCAAGATCTTTTTGAAAATTTTGAAGTCCTTGTACCTTGGGTCCTATTTATAGGCAAATCCAAAGGGAGGGGTCTCTTGTAACGCCCCCGATTTCTCTGCGATTATTTAATTCTTGTTTGACATTACGTTGACGCGTTTTCGGCTTGTGCCGTTTGTTAGAGAGTGGTCTCTCTTTTGGTTCCTTGTGTGGTTATTGGTAGCCTTTTTGGCAAGATCCCCTAGCAAGCCGGGTCTGTTTTTGTGACCGGTGAGGCCTCTCGGGAGATGCTTGTGTTTTGGCTTCGGGTAGTGATAACCCGAGTTTTGATCGACGAAAGTTGATTTCGACTTCGCCGTTGCGTTCGTAGCATAGGTAATTAGCTACGGTGTGAATTTCGTCGGATTCCGAGGTGGTTCGGTTTTCGCGTCATTTTTGATGTGCTGATAATAATTATGCAAATAATTAATTAATGAAACTTGAATTGAATACCGAGGCGGTTGGGCTGATTAGACGCGTCCATGCATTTATATATAAAGCCTTAGAAAAAATCCAGACTTTTCATTGTCTCCTTCCTTGAGGTTATAACCGCTGCCTGTTGAGAGGAAGTAAAACTGTCACCATATACCCTTCAAACGCCGATTTTGGGAGCATTAGTGGACGGAATTCGATTCCGAAAGCGGATTTGGAGTGCTCTCGCCTAGACCTTCATTACTACGGTAAGAGATTCAATTTTCGGGGTGTTTCTAGAGGTCTCCGAATTTTTACTTTGATCCTTTTCCGCCATTAAACCTCAGGATCCTGTTCAGGTGCTGTTGTGGCTGGAGCTGAGATAGAGAGGAAGGGCTGTGCAAGATAAATCGCTGGAATTTGAGGCAAGTGGTGCTCCTACCCTTGCCAAGTTTTTTTTGCTCCTATTCATGTCAGTTTTGTTGCTATCACTTAAGTTTCCTAAGATTATTACTTTGCTCTGTTTTCCTGTAAAAAAATCATGAAGACCTTGAACCAGGAATGTCCCTTATTATTTCTTTTTTTGCATTTTCTCAAGTGTTGAGATTATATTAGCCAGCAGGACACGTGTGTGTGGGACCGCATGTTTGGGCTTTCCCCCATCGCGTTCCAGGTCTGGGTGTTGACCCCGGTGGGCCCCCCTTGTGTGGCGAAATATCCCCGCGGTCCTATAGTTGGGGTTAGTCCCACATCGCCTGCAGTAGGCGATCCTTTGTGTTCATGTACCCCCGTCCCCCCTTACCATCACCTCGTGGTTTTGGGAAGATGTGTGGTGATAGGTGGTTTCCACATGGTATCAGAGGCAGGTTGTCCTGCTGCGGGGGTGTGTTGAGATTATATTAGCCAGCAGGATACGTGTATGTGGGATCACATGTTTGGGCTTTCCCCATCGCGTTCCAGGTCTGGGTGTTGACCCCGGTGGGCCCCCCTTGTGTGGCGGAATATCCCCACGGTCCTGTGATTGGGGTTAGTGAAAGATAGTACCCAACAGTTAGTCCCACATCGCCTGCAGTAGGCGATCCTTTGTGTTCATGTACCCCCGTCCCCCCTTACCATCACCTCGGGGTTTTGGGAAGATGTGTGGTGACGGGTGGTTTCCACATCAAGTTCTGAAAATCCAGGTTTCCGGCCGGGTTGCGGTAGCCCTGCTTTCATTTTTATCAAACTGTCCCTTGTTGATCTCGGGTTGGGTAGTATTTAGCATTTCAGCCTTAGAACTAGTAACAATGGGTTTAAACTCTTATAATTCGAGTAATAGGATCGATTTTAGGATAATAAGTTTGGTCGGGAACGAAGTTGGAGGTACATGAATGTTGTACACTCAATGCAGCCAGTTCGACGAAGATCGTCGATCTGGGTTCGACGATAATCGTCGAACTGTGATCGACGATCTCTGGTTGGTGAGATAGACGATCTCTGGTTGCTTGAGATCGATGATCGTCGACCTGAGTTCAACGATGATCGTCGAACTGAGATCGATGATCTCTGTTGTCTGAGTTCGGCGAGGATCGTCGAGCTGAGTTCGACGAGGATCGTCCAACTGAGTTCGATGAGTTTCTGTGGCCTGCGTTTAACGAAAAATCGTCGAACGGAATTCAACAACTTCCTTTGGCTTGCGCTTATCGGAAAATCGTCGAACGGCGTTCGACGATTTTTTTTCCCGTGACCTTTGTTCGACGAAAGGAAAATCGTCGAACGTCGTTCGATGATATTTTTTTTCCGTGGCCTGTATTCGAAGATTCCCTGTGGTCTGCGTTTAACGGCAAATCGTCGAACGGAGTTCGACGATTTCCCGTGGCCTGTGTTCGACAAAAATCGTCGGGTTGCGTTCGACGATTTTCCTGCGCTCGACGATTTGTCCCACGCTCGATGAAAATCGTCGAGCTGCGTTCGACGATTCCTGTAGGCAGAAATTTATTTCTTTTCAATTACTTTTCTTCCCGAGTGATTACCTCCTAGAGGAAATGTCTTGTCGGCCTTTCGTTCTTCCTTTGTTTTGAGGGCCGAATCGTGGGTTATGGCAGGTAGTAGTATTTTGACGCTCTAAAGGAGCGAGATGTTTTGTGTGCGAGCCGTGGCCGCCACTTTTAAGTCACAGGTACGGGCTGGGTATTGCTGTGGCCGTCACCTTTTTTATCCCAGGTACGGACTGGGTTTGTGGTGATTTTGTGCTGTCACAGTGAATTTTCTTTTGGAACTGTTTGGCTTGGGAGACTGTTTTTGGGTCACCAACTCAGGTCCATTTTGTTTACTACTGCCATTAACTCACAAAATAAGACTGTTAGGTGTTTCTTCATGGTTAAATGCAGCATATTGTGGCAAGTATTCTTGTCTTTTGCCTTTTAGCCTCTACAGGATTTGGGCAGGGCTCGTTGTTGTTATCTAGTACTTGGTGTACTTTTGCCTACTTTGGACAGTGTTTGCTTTTACTGTCGCATTTACTTCCTCTCTGTTGTTCCTTTTTGATTTAACGCTCTAATTCTGATTTCCTTGTTTTATTTGCTGAGGTGTTCGTTTCTTTTTTGAATGTCTCAGGTTCGGATTAGTAGCCGGGTAGGCGGCTAGATTTGTTGTGGTGTTGCTGGTGATCCCTTGAGTTGTAGGGATCTTTCTCTTGCTGTTGTGAGGTAGTTTTTTTGCTTTTTCTTATAGACATACATACTTGTCAGTGAGTTTGTGTCAGTTTGTTGGCGCCCACTAGTAGTTTTACCTTATGGTACTGGATATGTTTTCTTTTACTGCTACCTTTCTGGAGAAAGTCTACTTGCTCTTAGAAAGATTTATGCTAGGTTGCTAGTTATTTTTAAACTTACAAATACTATTACTTTTATATTTCATGACCAGCATGTTTTTAAAACTCATTCATTACTTTCCAAGCAACGTTAAAAGATCGTTTTCCTACTTATAATATAATATAAATCTAGAGTCTTGCATAGTATAAGCTGACCTCAGGGGTCACTTATGCACTCTCATAGGATGTCAAATATAAATAAAGTATTTTCCGCTGCGTATAAGTATAGTTTTTAAACTGTGGGCTAGATGATCCACTGAGCTGAGGGATACGGCCCTTAAAATTATATCTGATTTCCTAATCATTAAACTTATGAGATTTTCATAGTCTAGTTAGATGGTATTCGCCTGAGCATCGACAGTTATCCCCTGCTCGACGTGGCATCACGACGCGTGTTTTCTCATACTCTGATACTTCTTAAACTCGGAGAAAATGCGGGTTGTGACATCTCTAGGCGAGAAGACCCAATCATACAATCTCGACTGCTGTCTTCTGGTCACCTGGCTCGGTTACTAGCGAGTATTGGTTGGCGATTGTTAAAAGTAGCGAACATGCAGTAACAAACGGATAGAATTTTGAATAATTGAAACTTTATTATCCAAAAAAGATATCTATTACAAAGGTATGCCCTCCCTTATATAGAATGGAGGAGAGAAGAGAGAATACAAATAAGAGATGAGGGACTAAAAATTTACAGGACTAAGCGGACTATACAGAACAAACCGCACAAGCCGCGCGGTTAGACAGACGCGCTAACCGTACGACTACCACCAGAGAGAAAGAGAGATTGCCAGTGTAGACCGCTAGACCGCCCGGTCTCCAAGCCGGCTGAGACAAACCGCCAGACCGCGCGGTCTTCAACCCGCCAAGACAGACCGCCAGACCGCCCGGTCACCAACTTCAACACTCCCCCTCAAGCTGGAGCATATATATTGATCATGCCCAGCTTGTCACACACATGAAGAAACGAGGCGGAAACTGGCTTGGTGAAGATGTCAGCCAGCTCTTTATCAGAAGTGACAAAGGGAGTGCAAATTTGTTCCTTTAAGATCTCTTCACGAATGAAATGACAGTCGACCTCAATGTGCTTTGTTCTTTCATGGAATACCAGATTTTTAGAGATGTATATGGCGGCCTTGTTATCACAGAACATGTGTAGAGGATGGTTGTAGACCTCTCCTAAATCTAGCATGAGAGCCCGCAGCCATTTTAAATCACAAGTGGTTGATGTCATACTGCGATACTCAGCTTCTGCACTGGACCTGGAGACAACAGACTGCTTCTTGCTCTTCCAGCTCACCAGATTTCCCCCAACAAAGGTGCAAAAACTTGAGGTTGACTTGCGATCCCCTTTGTCATCAGCATAACTTGCATCTGAGTATGCTTCAATCCTCATATGACCATTCCTCTAAAAAAGTAATCCTTTCCCAGACGCTGCTTTGATATACTCCAAGATCCGCAAGGTAGACTGTAGATGGCACTCCCTAGGTGCCTGCATGAATTGACTCACCTTGCCCACAGCATAGGAAATATCAGGCCTGGTCACTGTGAGATATATGAGCTTACCAACCAGACGCCTGTACTGCGAACTATCTGAAAGAGGAGGCGAATCATCTGTCCAGGTTTTGTCTTCTCCAGTTGCCATGGGGCATCAGGCAGGTTTTGCTCCAGTCAATCCTGCCTCTTTTAAAAGATCAAGGGCATACTTACGCTGAGAGAGAACTAAAGAGTCGGGCTTCCGAGAGATTTCGATCCCCAGAAAGTACTTTGGAGAGCCCATATCTTTTGTGATCAGATGTTGACGAAGATGACGCTTTGTCAGGGCTACCCCTTCCTAGTCATCGCCAGTGAGAAGAATATCATCGACGAACACAGCAAGAATAACCAGCCTAGAAGGAGTTTTGCGAATAAAGAGAGAGTGATCGGCAGAGCTTCGTACAAAACCAACGGCCGCCACGATCCTGCTGAACTTGTCAAACCAAGCTCGAGGGCTCTGCTTGAGGCCATAGATTGCCTTCTTCAGCCGACATACGCGTGTCTCCCCCTGAGCAACATACCCAGGAGGTTGCTCCATGTAAACGACCTCGTGAAGGTCACCATAAAGGAAGGCATTCTTGACATCCAGCTGGGAAATCAGCCAATCCTTATTTACCGCCACAGAGAGAAGGACCCGGATAGAGCTGAGACGAGCCACGGGGGAGAAGGTGTCAAAGTAATCAAACCCATAGGTCTAAGTGAAGCCCTTAGCAACAAGGCGAGCCTTATAACGATCCACAGTGCCGTCGGGGTCAAATTTGACGACAAAGACCCAGCGACACCCAACAACATCAGTGCCGAACGGAGGAGGAACAAGAGTCCAGGTACCCCGCTCAGTTAGGGTCGCCGTTTCCTCATCCATGGCCATCTTCCAATGAGGAATAGCAAGGGCCTCCTGGTAGGAGCGGGGTGTGGCAGTGGCAGAGATAGCCAGTGCAAATGCCCTACGAGAAGGGGTAAGACGATCATAGGAAACAACAGCAGCAAGGGGGTGTAGAGTACACGTCCGCACCCCTTTGCGAAGAGCTATAGGAAGATCCAGGTCAGCCGGGCCCGCGGCATCCGGAGCATCCATGGTAGAGAAAGCTGGCCCGGGAGTAGAGAGCGACGACATCGGAGAGGAGGGAGAGGGTGGTGGAGAAGGGAGAGAGAGAGGTGGAGGGAGAGGAGGGAATGAAGACGGTGTAGGGGTGGAGACTGTAGTAGGAGGCGAGGGAACAAAGGGAATGACAGGAGAATCAGAAGCTGGGAGAAGAGGACAGGAGTCATCCGAGAAGTAGGAGGTATTCTTGAAGAAGGTGACGTCAGCAGAGACGAACTGCTTACGAAGGACGGGATCAAAGCAACAATAGCCTTTCTGAGTGGTGGAGTACCCCAGAAAGACACATTTGGTGGAGCGAGGGGAGAGCTTATCACGGGTGGCAGAAGGGGTATGCACAAAGGCAGTGCATCCAAAGATTTGGAGAGGGAGAGGAAACGGCTCCTTGCCCGGATACAGAATGGAGAACGGGGTTTTGCCGTGGAGAACCGTAGAGGGAATGTGATTGATAAGGTAGCAGGCAAGGAGAACAGCATAGCCCCAATAGGAGCGAGGAACATGCATTTTGGGTCATCAAGGTGCGAGCGACATCGAGGAGGTGACGGTTTTTGCGTTCGGCCACACCATTTTGTTGTGAAGTATAGACACAACTAGTTTGATGAATAATCCCATTTTGCATACAGAAGGTAGAAAAGTCATGATTGATATATTCTTTGGCATTATCAGATCGAAAAACTTTGATAGAAACACCAAACTGAGTTTTGATCATGAGATAGAAGGACGTCCATACAGAGAATAATTCAGAGCGATCTTTTAATAGATACACCCACGTACAATGAGAGAAATCATCAATGAACGTGAAAAAAATATTAACTACCCCGACCAATGGTAAGAGTAGGAGAAGGAACCCAAATATCGGAGTGGATAAGATCAAACGGATGGGTAGAGCTACAAACGTGCTTTGGAGGGAAGGAGGAGCGGTGATGCTTGCCAAGCTGACATGCCTCACAGTTGAGCGGAGGACTTTGTGGAGGAAGGTGGGGCAGAAGTTGACGAAGAAGACGGGGAGGAGCATGACCAAGGAGGAGATGCCATTGGAGAATATCTGTGGAGGTGGAGGAGAAGGTGGAAAAAGCAGAAATGTTGTCCAGGAAGTATAGGCCGCCACTCTCAGTCCCAGTAGCAATCGTCCGTTGGGAGTCCGGATCCTGAAAAGAGCAAGAAGTAGAAGTAAATGTGACGGAACACTGTAATTGCTTGCATAGAGAGGTAACAGACAATAAGTTGCACGGGAACTAGGGCACGTATAGAGTATCCGCCAAGTGAAGAGACGGAGTGACATGAACTATCGTCGTCCCATGGACTGATGATGAAGAGCCATCAACGAGAATAACCGGGGGCAACCGATCATGTGTTGCGAGGAGAGAGAAACACTGGAGATTGCCGGTCATATGATTTGTAGCACCAGTGTCGATCAGTCATTTTCCCTGAGTAACAACGTGGGCACGACCAGAAGACGTGACAACCGAGGCGAATGGCTTGGAGGAGGATATGAAAGCCATGAAGGGAGGAAAAAGAAACTGCAGCGGTCTCGGTGACAGCACACCAGCGGCAAGAAGGGCCACGACCAAGGTGCAGAGCAAGGCAAAAGGGGAAGAAGAGGGAAGCACAAGCCGCGCGACTGAACAGGAGGTCGCGGCGACTAACAAGCAGGAGCGGCTAAAGGAAGAAAGGCAGAGAGGCCGCTCAAACAAGGAAGAATCCGCGCGAACAGAGAGAAAGCCGCGGGGAGAGGAAAAGAGAGCAACCCGCGCGAAACCGCAACGGTTTAAAGGGAAGAAGCCGCGCGAACACTAGCGGCCAGGAAACAGACCAAGGCACAGCGGGGAAGAGGTCGCGCAGACTGAAAAGTCCGAGCGAACAGAAGAGAAGAGGAAGCAAGAAGCAGCAGCGACAACAACAAGTCGCAAGCCGGGCGAACAGAAGTAGGCCGCGCAGCTAGGGGAAAACAGGCGGCTAGAAGGAAACAGGTCGCTGCGACAACCAAACAGGTCGCGGCGACGAAGAGCAGCAAGAGAAGAGAAGCAACAAGCCGCGCGAACAGAGTTGCGGGCGGAAGAGAGGACAAGCCGCGAAGACAGGTCGCGAGAAGAAGAAACAAGCGGCGAGAAGCAGAGAGCGCACACAATCAGGAGGAAAAGACCGTGTCCTCTGATAGTATGTTAAAAGTAGCGAACATGCAGTAACAAATGGATAGAGTTTTGAATAATTGAAACTTTATTATCCAAAAAAGATATCTATTACAAAGGTATGCCCTCCCTTATATAGAATGGAGGAGAGAAGAGAGAATACAAATAAGAGATGAGGGACTAAAAATTTACAGGACTAAGCGGACTATACAGAACAAACCGCACAAGCCACGCGGTTAGACAGACGGGCTAACCGCACGGCTACCACCAGAGAGAAAGAGAGATTGCCAGTGTAGACCGCTAGACCGCCCGGTCTCCAAGCCGGCTGAGACAAACTGCCAGACTGCGCGGTCTTCAACCGGCCAAGACAGATCGCCAGACCGCCCGGTCACCAACTTCAACAGCGATCATCTATGATGTTGGTCGGAAGTCGCCTGCTAGGCGAGTATTGATGTGCTCTCAACTATTACTACTCGGAGCTCGCGTGTACTAAAAGTTTTTTGAAGTTTTCCCGGACTGCTAGGTGGTCGTATGACCTGGAGAGTATGATCATCGCTTGCATCTAAAGGTCCCCTTGCCTCTTCTACTGGCCATTTAATACCAATCAGATGTTCATGTACTGGTGTTGCTCGTTGACTTATGACTTGTTGATTGCTATTCATTGACCGTTGACCCTTCACGAATAAGGGTTGTACACAATCCCCACTCATTTTGACCAGCCTAGGAGTTCAGAAAGAAACATCCAACCTCGTATTCGACAAAGATTTGGGCGAGCACTCAACCCTATGATGCTCGGTGGACACCCCATCCGACCTTTATAAATAGAGGGGGAGGGGATGACCCTCGGGCTCCTCTTTCTGACTGTTGTGAGATGGTTTACTCCATTGAAGAAGTCGCTAAGAGGCTTGATGCCCTGGGGGCCTTTCTAGGTACTCGGCTTCAACAGCCTATGAACAAGCGCAAATGGGAAGATCACGATGAGGAATATGACTATCGGAGGAAGAAGAAGAATCCAAAGAAAATCCATCTACCGAACAGGAGCCTGATACACCAAACGTAGAGCTCGCAGTCCCCGTGGACACTACTCCTACGCCGGATTTGACTAAGGATCTATTGAATAAGTTGTGATTGGGCTGGGACATCGATACCCCAAGGGATGACTCAGCTCGCCCGGAAGATCGGACAAATACCCCTGTTGATACACCTTTGGTGCAAAATGAGGTGACACAACCCAGGGAAGTGCTGGTTGAAAGTCTTTATTTTCAAGGTAGCTAGCAACCTAGGGGGAGTGAATAGGTTTCTTGGTCTCTTGTGACTTTTTTTTTAATTTCTTCTTTAAGTGTTTAGTGTGTTAGTAGTTTTCTGCTTTTAAGAATCACATAACCTGCAACAAAGAGATAACACAAGAAGTACACATAGAATATATAGTTGTTCTCTAGATTATGGGTACATCCACTCTCCTCCCACCTTTCTAACTTCTAGTTAGACAAGGCACTTCTCCAAAACTCAGCTTCAAGAGCTTACACCACAGATCCCACAGGATCTATCAGTCTCCTCCAAGACTTACAACTAAGGCCAAAGCCCTACCTCAGAGCAAACTTGCTCCTACAACTCAGTGATCAACTGGTTACCTACCTCAGGCCCTAAAGGCTCTTCAATTCAGGTTGGGAGGACATGCTTACCTCAGAGAGAATGAATCTCCTACAGCTCAGGCACAAAGACCCTGCCTCAAATCCATAAGATCCTACAACTCAAGCATAAGTGCCCTACAACTCAGAGAGAATGACACTCCTACCTCACGCTCAAGATCCCTACCTAAGATCCAAACTGAATTCGACTCTGAGAGAGTATAACTCTCTTACAACTCAGGAAAAATTGCCCTACCTCAGGATCAAAAGCCCTACAACTCAGATCCAAGAGGATCCTATAAAAGTACAATGGTTTTAGTTAATTTGACACAGAGAAATTTCTCTATATCTGCTACAAGAGCTGAGTTAACTCAACTCTAACTATCTTCACAGCAGCAAAAAAATGTTCTTCAATAAATGGCTGCCTCTGCAGGAAGTATCTCAGAAAACTATTTCTGAACTTGTTGTAGAAGACTAAAGATCTGCTAGGTCTTGAGTTCTTCAAACAGCTAAGCTGAAGCTGCAGATGACTGAAGGTTCTCCTCTCTTTCTTTATCAGAAGTGTTTCTGAACTTGCTATAGCGGAAGAAAATTCTACAGCTAACTGGACTGAACTTTTAGTTTAGCTGATCGACTTACAGATTTTTTTCCGGCAGCAACGTTGAGGAAGATAAAGTCTGGCCACCATTTTTCTTTTTGAAACAAAACCCTAAAAGTTATGTTCAACATCCAGAAGCTGCCCCTTTTATCTTCCACCGATTAACGGCTCCAAGAAGCAGTGGGGACCACCTGCAGTTGACAGCTACACCTTGCTTTAACGGAAGAAGACATACAGTGGCTCGCCGACGTTTTTTTTGCGTGTTCTGTAGCTTTCCCGCAAGTATTTTGAATGATGTTAACTTTGGCTGACATCATCGGTTATGGACTAAGCCAATTTCTCAAATCCACTCCAAGTGTTGAGTGTGTTGAGTGAACAAGCTTCACTCAATGCCAAAATCCTTAGTCAACTGTCTGAATCATTCTGCATCATAGGCATTGATAGTGTTGAGTGAAATGGCTTCTCTCAATGCTTTTACACTTAGTCATTTCTTCACCTGTCTGAAGGTATTGAGTGAGCTGCCCTCACTCAACACTTTCTGCTTTTGCTTGTCTTCTATATTGGGTGTTGAGTGAACTGGCTTCACTCAACGCTTCTGAACTTAGTTGATTTTTGTCTTCTTCTTAAGCTTTGACTGCAGTAACAAGACTCAACTCTTTTGTTGTCTAGCGTTGAGGGCATTGAGTGAAGATTCATCACTCAATGCTTTTGTACTTGGCTGCCTTCTGTCATCTTAGGCTTTATCATAACACGACGCCTTCTGCTTTGGCGTCGAGTGAGCTGTGTTCACTCGATGCTTCTGGATATTGTCTAATATTCAACCCGTCAATACTTAGGCGTTGATAGATTCAGCTATACTCGACGATGGCGTTGAATGAACTGTCATCACTCAATGCATGTGGACTTGGTTGCAGAATTGCTTTGCATACTACATGGCTTTGACTGTCCACAACTAACTCAGCGTTTTATGGAATCTATCGTTATGTGAACAGTCATCACTCAATGCCTATGGACTTAGATTCCCGTCTCTCCACATCTTTACTTTGTGACCACCTGTTACATCACTTGGAATACCAGTCCTGATGGCATGCCCTCCTCCACCATTTGAAGACGATGCTGACGATGCTGCTGATGATCCGGTTGATCAGGCCATACGACTCAAGGACGTGAGGCGGCACGATGGCGCTAACGGAAGGCTACGCTACAACCTCCGCCCGCGACGTGCTACCGCCACGGCAACGCCTTAGCTTTATTTATTTCCTTTTCGTGCACTTTATTTTATAATTGGAATATAAAATTATCCTATGTTTATGTGATAATTTTATATTCATTGCATGTGTTGTTATTTTTTATTTTGAACTATTTTTTATTTTGGTGTGCAATTAGCCATTCGGATGGATGAGATTAAATCTCCATCATGAAGGGCTAAGGCTTATTTGTTACTCCTATTTAAAGGAGGCTATCATGAAGAGTTAAAGCAATTGGAAAGAAAAAAACCTAAATCCCTCATATAGGAATTCAGCCAAGAGGAGGAAACTCCAAGTCGCCCCCCTGGTTGTGGTGTGAAACTGCCACCCCCTTGCTCCCTCCATCCATTCGGTGCGACTCCGGCACGGCTTCCTTCGGTGCGACTCCTTGGAAGAAGGTTGCAAACCATTCGGTGCAACGCCGGTGGATCCGTGGAGAGAGTGATTCTCCCACAGTTATCTCGTGTGAATGTTTTCCGGTTGGGTAATCTCTTTCCCCTCCCTTGTGTGATTTCTTCTCTTTAGTTGTGATGGATTTCGCTCATCGTTTTCTCCGGATCTTTAATTTAATCGCTGCAAGTTTTGAATCGAAATCGCCGTTGCAAGGTTTTTTATTTCCGGATCGGGTGGATCCTATTTGCTTGAGCGGATCTTGGCCTATAGCCTTGGTCTTGCTCTCAAAAAGGAGTGCCAACCTTTGTGTTTTCTTGGGGAATAATCCGACTCAAATTTCCGATCGTTGTTTTCGAGTCGACCATTCTTCCTTTGTTGTTTGTGCTGCATTTTGTGACGAGGAACTATTGTGGGCGATAGGTGCTGTGTAGGTGCGGTAGATCTACGACGTGTTGTGCGTAGGGAGAGCGTTAGCTTCGCGGAGATCTCCATTTTCGGATCACCCTACATCAAGTCCTATCAATGTTTCAAGTACTAACCTGCATGCATGAACTTGAACATACATCAAATACTACACTGTGTATATCATTGACATGTTTGACTTCTTCAAATCTACTTCAAATCTGAGACATTGTGGGCAATGGACCCAACAATCTCCCCCCTATTTGAAGAAGTCAAAACCGTCAATCAAGATTGTTGGGTCCATTGCCCACAATGTCCTAGATTTGAAGAAGTCAATCATATCAATGTCATATACAAAGTTGTATTTGATGTGTGCTTAAGTTCATGCATGTAGGTTATCCTTGAAACATTGATAGGACAGGTATTCCAAGTGATTAGACAGTTGGACACAAAGATAGATGCAGGACAGGCAAGAATTTGCCTAAGTGCACAGGTGTTGAGTGAAGCTTACTCTCTCAACGCCAGGTGCATGAATTCAGTTAAGTTTATAGGCGTTGAGTGAAGTCAACTCACTCAACGCTAGATGCAATAGAAGATGCTGAATAACCTGGAAATCATCTAAGTCCACAGGCGTTGAGTGAAGTCTACTTACTCAACGCTAGGTAAGTAAAAGCATTGAGTATAGCTTGGTTAGTGTGAGCCTAACTATTAGCTGGACAGAAAAGTGGCAAAGTACACAGACATTAAGTGTAGTCTACTAACTCAACATCATACAACAAAAAGTTGTGAGACAGGCTAAGACAGTCAAAGTGTAAGGATAAACTGGCTGAGATGTGGCTAAGTCCACAAACATTTAGTGAAGTCTACTCACTCAAATCCATATAATATAAATCGTTGAGTATAACTCAGACAATCAACGTCATAAAAAATTTATGTTGATATTTGACTAAGTCCACATGCGTTAAGTTAAGCTTACTCACTCAACACCATGTGATAAAAACCGTTGACTGAACCGTTGTCAGTCAGAGACTGTGATTTCACAGAAATTTAGCTAAGTCCAAATGCGTTGAGTATAGCTTACTCACTCAATGCCAAAAAATAGAAGAATATTTGTTATGTAGTTTGGCGTTGAGTGAAGCTTACTTACTCAATGCCAAGTGACAGAAAATTTAGCTAAGGCAAAATGCGTTGAGTGATGAAGACACACTTAACGCTCTCAACGCCAAGGCAAAAAACATTGAGTGGACTCAACACTCCCAACGCCTAGTAACAGAATGTTAGGATAAGGTAAAAAAGCATTGGGTGATGAAGACACACTCAATGCTCTCAATGCCAGAGAAGTAGGAATATTGGCTAAGGAAAATGTGCTGTGTGGACTCAACGCTCTCAACGCCTAGAGACAGAAAGATTTTTCTAAGTTTTTTGGCGTTGAGAGAAGGTTGCTCACTCAATGCCTAGTAACAAAAAAACTTTTATAAGTATTTCGTCGTTGAGTGAAGGCTGCTCACTCAACACTTAGTGACAAAAAAATTGGCTAAGGCCAAAATTATTGAGTAAATCTTGTTCACTCAATGCCTGAGATAGACAAAGATCTATCTAAGTATTTTGGCATTGAGTGATGCTTACTCACTCAACGCCTATACTACTGATGCTTGATTTTAGCTAAGCCCACAGATGGTGACGTCAGTAAAGTCAACAAGTCAACAAAATTCAAATTTGTTTTAGGAAAGCTACAGGATGCAGATCCTGAAGATAAAATCTTGGGGACTGTGAAGAAGGAGATAAGGCTGATCTTCTGGTTTAGTTCAGAAAGGTGCAGAGCAGCAAATCTGCAAGTTGCTTCCAGCACAAGACAAAGAAAGATTTGCAACCTTATTGCTGAGAAGAAGTTAGGGTTGGGAATCTCTCAGCTCAGGTAGCAGCAAGACTAGCTGCAGTCACTTTTCAGTTCCAGCAGGAAATCTTTGGTGCTGAGAAGAGGAAGATAGGGCTGAGTATTTCTCAGTTCAGGTAACAGTAGACTCTGGGATCATTTCCCTAGGGTCAAAGTTGGGACGAGTTTTTCTCAGTCTAGAGAGTTTGGCACAGAGAAATATCACTTGTGTCAAGACCAACTCACCAATCTATTTCCACCTTATAGGATCCTTTTGGATATGAGTGGTAGGAGAAAATTTGCTCTTAGGTAGGATCCAAGTTTGGATATGAGTTGTAGGGCAGATTTTCCTGAGGTAGGATTCTGTTGAGAATCTGAGAGTAGGGCTTTGACCTGAATTGTAGGATTCAAGTGTGAATCAGAGAGTAAGATTCTGCTTGGATCTGAGGTAGGTGATCTGTTGATCACTGAGCTGTAGAGATTTTGAGCCTGAGGTAGGTGAGTCATTCTCACTGAGTTGTAGGGCACTTATGCCTAAGTTGTAGGATCCTTTGGATCTGAGGTAGGCTTAACAATCTGAGATAGGAAAGTCATTCTCTCTGATGTAGGATCCCTTATAGATCTGAGGTAGGCAGTCCTCCTAGCCTGAGTTGTAGGGCTTAACAGCTTGAGGTATGTGATCTTTGAATCCCTGAGTTGTAGGGCCTTGTGCCTGAGCTGTAGGTCTTGGAGGAGACTGAGTGGTCCTACGGGATCGTGTTGTAAGATCCTTGAGCTGATATTGGAGAAGTGCCTTGTCTAACTATAAGTTAGAAAGATGGGAGGGAAATTAAATGTACCCAAAATTTGGGGAACCACTATATATCCTGTGTGTGTTTTTTATATTATTTCTTTGATTGCAGGTTGTGTGAGTCTTGATAGAAAATTACTAATAACTCACATAATACCTAAAGGAAAGAAAATTAAACATAATCACAAGAGACTAAGAAACCTATTCACCCCCACTAGATGATTCAGCCATCCTTAAAAACAAAGGCTTTCAAGTGATATCAGAGGGAGGTTACTCTGAAAGGACATAACAGTCTGAGTAGACTTCAAAGGATAGCTAAAAGGTTTTGTGAGAACAGACAAGTGGAAACCGGAAATTGGAATAACAGAAATTTTATTATCCAAAAAAGGTGTCTATTACAAAGGTATAGCCTCCCTTTTATAGAATGAAGGAGATGAGAGAGATTACAATTAAGCAACACAGGACTAAATAATTACATGTGTAAGCGGTTTAACATAAAAACAAGCCGAACAGGCCGCGCGGTTAGCCGAATAGGCTGACCGCCTGACAACCACCAGAAGGAGAGAACAAGCTGCCATGAGAGACCGCCAGACTGCCCGGTCTCCAAGTCGCCTAGGACAAACCGTCAGATCACCCAGACACCAACAACAACAGTCCGACCACCAAACCGCTGGAGTGAAACTGATAGACCGCTCGGTATCTAATTCACCAGAGTCAGACCGTCAAATCGCCCGATCTCCATACATCAACACTCCCCGTCAAGCTGGAGCATATATATCGATCATGCCCAGCTTGTCGCAACTTTGAAGAAAGGAGGCGGACACCGACTTGGTGAAAATATCTACCAACTCTTTATCGGAGGTGACGAACGGAGTACAAATTTGTTTCTTCAAAATCTCTTCCCGAATAAAGTGGCAATCGACTTCAATGTGCTTTGTTATCTCATGGAAGACCTGATTTTTGGAGATGTATATAGTGGCCTTATTGTCACAAAACATAGGTAGAGGATGGTTGTAGACCTCTCCTAAGTCAAGCATGAGAGCCCGTAACCACTTCAATTCACATGTGGTCGACGCCATACTTTGATATTCTTCTTCTGCGCTGGACCTAAAGATGACAGACTATTTCTCGCTCTTCCAGCTCACAAGATTTCCCCTCACAAAGGTGCAAAAGCCCGACATTGACTTTCAGTCTCCTTTGTCATCAGCATAGCTCGAATCTGAGTACACTTCAACCCTCAGATGACCATTCTTCTGAATGTGAAAGTGTAGGTAGATCTGATATACTCTAGAGGGGGGGGGGGTGAATAGAGTATATGTTGATTTTGAAACTTTTACATCCGCTGTTGTATTTTAGATGTGTATGTGTGTGTGTGCAGCAAATACAATAAACCAGAAAGCAGCGAAGGACTAATCACAGCACAATCACAGAGCAAGGCCAGAAAACAAAAGGAAAAGAAAGCAACCAGACGACACAAGAATTTTATAGTGGTTCCCCAAATCTGGGTAGTCCACTCTTCTACCACCCTGGTAGGAATCCAGTGCAGGAAGGGGTTGATCAGGTGTCCTGACACCAATGGGGTTTTGATAAGGTTCCCCAAAACCAAACCCTCAAGTATTTTGGTGGGAGACTTGCAACCAGAATAATTTTGAAGGGAATTAAAACCCTGTACAGAGGTGGAGTGTGAGGGTGATGAGGTCTTCTCTTTCTCAAGTCAAATGAGAAGACTTGTGGAATGTTGTTTAGCAGCTTTACTCCCCCTGAGATGTAGAATGGTTCAGGAAGAATACTAGAGCACTGCTTCAGGGTGATAGGTCTTCAAAGACCTAGAATTCCAGGTCCAGAGAAAGTCTTCAGGAACTTCTTGCAACTGATATGAATGTATTGTTTTGAAGTTCTCCTGAGTAAAAGCAGATGAAGAAGACTCTTGATATTGATGTAATGTTCTTCTTCTTCTTCTTCTAGATCAATTTCTCTCTAGGCCAAGAATGAATTCCTTTTCTTATGTTGTCTGAATCACTGTCTATACTTTTCTTGTTGTTATCTGGTGTTGTGTCCTTGTTGTATTACTTCTGGTTTCTGTATATCTCTATCTGTCATGGAGAGCATTCGAATTTTTGAATGTCGAGCAGTAATGACAGACGACCTGGAAAGGAAGCAGCAATTAATTATTTCCCCAACTGTTTCCATGGGAAAACGGCATGTAATAATCCAGAATTAACTGCGCATCCTAACGGTAGTATACTGTGAAGAACTGCCATTAATTGTCCAGGAATCAGCGCCATGAGATGAGACGGGAACGGAAGAAGACCTAGTCTGGAATCGTCGACCGAAGAACAGAATTCGTCGAGCTGAGTCTTGAATTCGTCGAGCTAAGCTGAGTTCGTCGAGCTGAGCTGAGTTCGTCGAGCTGATAGTCTTCATTCGTTGAATAGACAATCTTCAATATCAGACAAACATTATTCGTTGAGCAGAGAACCAAATTCGTCAAGCTGAGAATAAACTTCGTCGACCTGAGAAAAGTTCTGGACTTGGACAAAATACTCTGCATCTGATGAAGTGTTGTGTCGACACAAAATGGTGTCGACAGATTGGTCTTGGTGTCGACACAGCTCCTCTAGTGTTGACAGATTGGTCTAGATGTCGACACAAATCCTCTGGTGTCGACACAAGCTGGTGTCGACTCAAATCCTGGGTGTCGACACAAATCGTCTGATGTCGACACAAGCCCTAAGTGTCGACACAGATTCTCTGAGCACAAAATTCGTCGAGTACATATTAGCATTCGTCTACCTGAGAAGCTGTGAACTTGAGGTCCAAGTTCGTCGAGCTCAGAATATAATTCGTCGACCGAAGCATGGAGCTGGACTTAGAGAAATTTGAAGTAGTCCTGAGAATGCTTGAAGTAGAACCTGGTGTTCGTCGAGCAAAGAACAAAGTTGGTCGAGCTCAGTACTGCAAATTATCTCACGATCGTCGAGCGCACAACTTCCTTTGTTGAGCTGAGGTCAACGAACGTCGAACTCATTTCACTTAGTCTGAAAAACTGATAGATCTGAAGTTCCTGAAGGTCTTGAAGAAGGCTGGTCCATCTGAAGTTGAGATAGAGGACTGTCCTAGACTCTAAGACACAAACTTGACCCAGACTATACATGATGGGTCACATCTTAAGTCAGTGAACCTAGCCCAAATCAACTAGGGATCCAACAATCTCCCACTATTTGGGTGAGGTCACTAACAGAAACTCCAAGCAAAGAACAAACAGAAAAAAAGCAAAATTAAGAGATATATCTGGCAGAGAATTTACAACACATGCAACAGATATAGACTGAAACATACTGGCTTTGTTTTAATGCAAAATATAGACTGAAACAGAAGCAGAAATGAAAAGAAAACACAAAATTACTTCTCTGATTTCTTCTGTTTTGGCTTGACTTCTGGTGCTTTTTCTCCTGGCTTCTTGAAAATGATTTCCCTATTAGGATCTGAAGCTTGAGCCTTGGTCATAGTCATGTCAGCTACCCCTATGATGTTCAGTGAAGTGGCTCTGGGGACAACTGCTTCTGGGTGAGGATTCATGTACTCATCAACATTGAGTAGCTTGTTTGCTTTCCCAAATCTTTTTAGCTCATCTCTCCTGTACTGAGACATAGTAGTTAAGCCTGTTGTATCCTTGCCTTTAGCTTTAGCTTTATTGATTAGAGATAAGCCAATGATTTCTTGGAATCTTGCCATTCTGGCTGTATTGGTTGTTTCTGGATCTTCAGGAGGAGAATAGGCCCTTTCAGCTTCATGTTCCTTAGATTCCTGGTACTGCTGCTGTTGTTGTTGATGGTGTTGACTGCCTGAAGATGGTGGCCTTGGCTGACTGCCACCAGAGGATCTCCCTGTTTGTCTCTGATAGGTTTGAATAGGAGCAGATCTCTGAGAGCTAGAGCCAGAGGCACCTGCTGCTGGAGGAGGAGGAGAAGGATCCTTTCTGTATCTATGAACTGGGGGACGAGAGTATCTCCTACTCCTCTTCCTCTCTTTTTACTGGTTCTTAGATAACCACATCCATGCAGGCATCCCTTTGTAAGGAGCAACATTATGCAGAATATAATATAGAGTGTCTGCAGTGGGATTAGGCTTGGGAGCAGCAGGAGGAGGAGCCTTCCTTTTCTTAGAGAGCAACTTCTTTTTCTTTTTAGCAGCCTCCTCATCTGATTCATCATCATCATCAGAATTTGAACTCTGAGGGTTATCGTACAAAGCATTCAACTTCCTCAGAGTGGCATTAGGAATGGTAAGAGGTTTGTCTTCAGGGAGAATAGAAGGTTCAGAGGGTGAGTGTACAACATCAGTAGAGACAGAACTTGCAGCTGCTGCCTTGTTCTCTTCCTCAATGTCCGCCAGAATGAGCTCATCCAGATCAGGCATGGGAAAATCATCCATGATAAAATCTGGGATAGGGCAGATGTCTGGAATAGACACAGGAGTTGGAACAGTAGATGGAGCAGCAAAGGATGCACAAAGTTGCCTGGCAACTACTGGACTTGCTGGAGAGGTATACTGGACAATAGCCAAATATGGCTTAGCAATCTCTACTGAAGGAAGCTTCAGATATACAGGATCAAAGATCTGAAGTATCTCAGATAAATTAACTGTGATATTTATAAGGAAATCACCAGCAGTTGCTATTGAATCTACTGACTCATCAAAGCTACTGTCAGTGTCCATGAGTTGAATAAAATCTATTGTTGTATCTGTAACTGCAAGTGCCTTATCAAGCACTGAATCAACTATGTCTGTAGTGTCAAGAACTGTATCTGCAGTATCTGTATCTGTATCAACTATATCCACTTCTGCAGCTGCTGCACCAGCTTCATCATGGAGCATCTCCCCCTGCCTCGGTTCAGGAGAACTTGGAGCCAGGCCCCTGAATGAAGAGGGGGCAGCAGAGAGGGCTGAGATTTGGGTAGATAAAGAATCAATGGAATACACCAGAGGTGTAATAGCCTCTGTGATGAGTGATTTGATAAGGGGAGTCAGAAGAGAGATTATGGTGGGAATGGTGGAAGAATCCATAGGTGGTGAAAGAATAGTAGAGGAGGAAGGAAGAATATATGGAGGGGATAAGGGAGGGAGAGCAGGTTGTGGTTCAGTGGGTATGGTGTAGGATGGAATAGTGGAAAGGTGTGGTGGAAGAGGGGATTGAGGAGGTGAGGGAATATGTGTTTCAGTGGGGGAAACTGGAGGTGTAAGCATATGGGTAAGATCAGGCGGTGGAGATTGATGTTGAGGTGGAGTCAATTGAGGTTGAGGAGGAGTGGGAAGTAATTTGGTAAGGGGAAAGACCTCTTCAGAGTCAGGGTGAGGAGTGACCTTGACGGTCCTGGTGCTCTCAGAAGCATTGATGGAGGAGGAGGAACCCTTGGAGGGTTTGGAGATTTTCCTCTCCCATCGGCCAAACAAGGCGCAGGTGAGGCGCTTGCTGGCATTGATGAATGTGGTCGGGGAGACCAAACATTCACTGGCCTTTTCCTGGAGGAAAATCCCCAGGATTCTACCGTAGCAGACTTCCTTCTTGCTAGTTATTTTCTTGATAAGGTCAAAGAAAACCCTGCCCCAATCAACCTGACGCTTGTTGAGTACTGCACACATGAGCAGGAATTGATGGCGAGTGATGTAGTTGTGTGTCGAGTACTTGCCCAACAGAATTTTCCCGACAATGTCAGCCAAAAATTGATAAGCGGCAGACAGTTGTTTCTTCAGAAGCTTATTAGGGTTGTTGCCGGAGAAACCCATGACTTTCAGCATATCAGCATATTCCTCAGCGTCCATTTCCAAGTTGTCTTCCCCACTAATCAGACCAAATATTTCAGAGAGTACTGCTGGGGACAGGGAAACGACAGTGTTTCCAATAGTTCCTGTCAGATTTCCATCTTCAGAAATTGCGGCAGTGTACACCCATTCTCTGATCTCGTTTGAGTGTAGCTTGATGCTGCGTGTCATGAAGTCCTTGAGATGCAGTTCTTCCAGTAATTCAAGGATATACAGAAAAATGGGATCAGAATGCTGGAAGGAGTCAAAGTCCATTGAGAAGGCTGCATCAAACTTCATCGCTGCAAGTGCTCCTGGAGGAATCGCCATTGGTGACCTGCAAAGAAAATTACAGAGAAAACGGCGATCAAGAGCAAAGGAACTGAAAGCGCGGGACAGAGGTCGAAGAAAACCTAGATATAGGATTTTCAGAATATGAATCGACAAGCTCCGTTCCACGAAAAAAAGAACAGATCTTCGAATTGAGATCGACGAAATAAGGTATAGGAGAGTAGTTCGTCGAACCCATTCAGAAGAATTGAAAATAGTTCGTCGAACTCCGGTCGACGAAATTGTTTCTGAAACAAGGTTCGTCGATCTCCGGTCAACGAAAATTGTTTCCACACAGAGAATTCGTCGATCTTAGTTCGACGAGAATCTCTCGAACTTTCCCTAATTCGTCGAACTCCGTTCGACGAACTCTGGAAAATTCGTCGAATGCAGACAGAAATTAATTTAACTCTTCTCCATCAATCATTCCCAGTTGATTTATAACGAACAGATGGGTTTTCTCATCCAAAGGCTTGGTGAAGATATCTGCTCTCTGTAGATCAGTAGGAATGTGGATCAAGTTAATTTTTTTTTATCCACATTATCTCTAATGAAATAATGTCTTATTTCAATATGTATAGTCCTAGAATGATGAACTGGATTCTGAGCTATAGCAATAGCACTTGTATTATCACAAAATAAGGTTGAATTATTTATGTTGATACCATAATCTAGGAGTTGGTTTTGTATCCATAGCATCTGTGAACAGCAGCTGCCAGCAGCCATGTACTCTGCCTCAGCAATTGATATAGACACAGATGTCTGTTTTTTGCAAAACCAAGAGACAAGTCTCATACCCAGGAACTGGCAAGTTCCAAAGGTACTTTTCCTGTCCACTATACATCCAGCATAGTCAGCATCTGAGTATCCAGTTAACTCAAATTCTGACTCTGCAGGATACTAGAGTCCTAAACTAGGACAACTCTTTATATATCTCAAAATCCTTTTTAGAAAAATAAGATGAGATTCTTTAGGATTCACTTGGAATCTAGCACAAAGGCATGTGGCAAACATTATGTCAGGCCTGCTGGCTGTTAAGTATAGTAGGGATCCAACAATTGCCCTATAATGTTTCTGATCTACAGGTTTCCCTACTGCATCAGAATCCACAACAACATTTGTAGCCATAGGTGTTTTCATTCCTGAGGCATCACCCATCCCAAACTTTTTAATGAGCTCTTTAGCATACTTAGATTGGGAGAGGAAGATACCATCAGGGAGCTGCTTCACTTGGAGACCAAGGAAGTAGGAAAGCTCACCCATGCTACTCATCTCAAATTTGGAATGCATGAGGTCAGCAAACCTCTGGCACAATTTGGGATCAGTAGACCCAAAAATAATGTCATACACATATATTTGTACCAATAAGATTTGGTCCTTATGATGTCTAGTGAAAAGGGTTTTATCTAGGGTTCCTCTTGTAAATTTATGCTCTAAAAGAAAGCTAGTTAGGGTCTCATACCAAGCTCTTAGAGCTTGCTTTAAACCATAGAGAGCTTTATGCAACTTGTAAACATAAGAGGGTTGAGTTAGAGAGATAAAACCTGGAGGTTGTTCTACATAAACCTTTTCTTGAAGTACACCATTCAGAAAAGCACTCTTGACATCCATCTGGAATACTTTGAACTTTTTATATGCTGCATAGGCTAGGAATATTCTAATGGCCTCCAACCTTGCAACAGGGGCAAAGGTTTGGTCATAGTCTATTCTTTTTTCTTGCCTATATCCTTGGGCAACCAGTCTAGCCTTGTTCCTTACTATGTTCCCTTCTGCATCTAATTTGTTCCTATAGACCCATTTATTTCCAATAACTGGGTAGTTATGGGGTCTTGGAACCAAATCCCAAACTCTACATCTCTCAAATTGATTTAGTTCCTCTTGCATTGCAAGAATCCAGTGGGGATCTTGCTCAGCTTCATGGATGGTGAGAGGTTCAATTTGAGAGAGAAAACAGGCATGCATCAAGTCTTGATTAAGCTGATATCTTATCTGTACACCAACTGAAATGTCCCCAATCACTTGAGATCTGGGGTGATCTCTAAGTGTGACAAGATCAGTTGGTGGAGTTGGTTGAGCAACAGCTTCTGCAAATAATTCCTCTTGAGGAATGGTACTGGCTGTTGATGGAAGTTCAGTTACTTCCTCTTGGATTTCTTCTTCACTATCTTCAGCAGTCTGTGGAGTGGGATGAGTTGGAACCTCTTGGGTAAGGTTTAGTCCATCCATAGACTCACACATTGGTGAAACCTGCAAAGGACTATTGGTAGAAATGTCTTTCTCCTTATAAGACATGTTAGCTTCATCAAAAGACACATGGACAGATTCTTCAATTTTAAGGGATGATTTGTTGAAAACCCTATAGGCTTTGCTTACTTGGGAATATCCTAGAAAAATCCCTTCTTCAGCCTTAGCCTCAAATTTTCTGATGTATCTTTTGTTATTAGTGTGGATGTAACATATGCAACCAAAAACTTTAAAGTAAGTGATTTTAGGTTTCTTTTCTTTAAGTAATTCATAGGGGGTCTTGTGTTTTAGTTTATGTATAAGACATCTGTTCAGGACATAGTTAGCTGTGTTTACAGCTTCTGCCCAAAAGGATAAAGGCATGTAGGCATCTGCTAACAATATACCTGCAGCTTCAATGAGTGTCCTATTTTTCCTTTCAGCAACCCCATTTTGTTGGGGAGTTCTAGGAGCTGAGAAGCACTGCTTGATACCTTCCTTCTCACAGAACTAATGCATAAGAAGAGACTCAAACTCTGTGCCATGATCACTTCTGATCAATGCAACATGAGTAGAGAACTCAATCTGCATGGTCCTGAGAAAATCTGTAAGAACTTTGAATGTATCTGACTTAGCTCTCAGGAAGGATACCCAACTGAATCTGGAGAAATCATCAACAATAACTAAGGTATAAGACTTCCCTCCTAGGCTTTGTACTGCAATGAGTCCAAAAAGATCCACATGAGGCAGATACAATATCCTAGGTGAATCACTTTTATTAATGGATTTGAAGCTAGTTTTAGTTTGCTTGCCTAGTTGACAAGCCCTGCATAGACTTTCCTTCTTGTAGGGACCAGAAGGTAAACCTCTAACAAGGTTGTCTTTAGATAACCTAGATATGTTCTTAAGGTTTACATGTCCTAGCCTTTTGTTCCATAGCTCATTTTGGTTACTAGTGATATTGAGTAAACAAATATCAGTTGTGGCAGAAATGAAATCTACTAAATATATGTTTCCTTGTCTAAGTCCAATTAAAACAGTTTGGTTTTTATCATTTATAATAGAACAAGAGGTAGAGTTGAAATGTACCTGATAACCTTCATCACATAATTGACTTATGGATATAAGGTTATGTTTAAGTCCTCTTACATATGCCACCTTTTTGAAGGTCACTGCTCCAATGCTTACTCTTCCGTACCCTTCTGACTGACCACTCTTTGAGTCTCCAAATATCACCTTTGGTCCTAGCTTAGACTTATAGTTGGAGAGATTTACTTTGCTGCCAGTCATGTGCTTGGAGCAGCCACTGTCCAGGTACCATGTCTGACTTAGCCTTGGACAGTTCTTCACCTGTACCTGCATCAAAAAAAACAAAGCTCAATTATTCTTGACCCAGGTTACCTTGGGTCCTTGGTTTGGTTGAAAGGAAAAACTAGAAATGACTGATAATGCAGGTTGAGACTTATACCCTAGAGGGTGATATCTCCTAGGTGGAATTATCCAATCAGCTACTGGATTAAATGTCTTGTTAGCCGTTTTAACATTTCTATAAGAGAAATTATTTATATTTGGTCATTCTGGGATCGACGAATTATTGTAAGTTCGTCGACCAGAGTTCGACGAATGGGGATGAGATCGTCGACCTCCACTCAGAGAATGACCATGGTTATTTTCTGCGTCCCACGTTCGTCGACCTCTGCTCGACGAACCATACACAGTTCGTCGATCGCAGTAAGACGAATAATTATTTCTGAAGTTTGCGTTCAACGTTCGTCGATCGGGGTTCGACGATCTTGCAGGATTTCGTCGATCTAAGTTCGACGAATTCTGCTGAACTTGGTTTTTAACAGCTTTCTTCTGTTTTCTGTTGCTATTGTCTAGGGAATTTGACTTGTTTTCTGATCTGGGTTTTTCAGTTAGTTTCTCTTTACCTTTAGCAGTGATAAACTTTATGGGAGTGGAAAGTATTTTCTTCTTTATTATGGGGGGTAAACCTGATGAAGCACCCAAGCTCAGCCTGCCATTTAATCTGGCATTTACTGTGCTTATGATATCCATCAGCTTGAGGCTTCTCCCATTGAGAGATTGCTCAAGTTGTTTTGCCTCACATAATTTAGATTTTAACTTGATTATCTGTTCATTAGCTAGAGTCAATTGGTCAGTTAGTTTTCTATTTTTTGTGCTGACAGATTCAAGATTTTCTAGTCTACTCCTCAGGGTTTTTATCTCTTTCTCTGAGTTTATTAAATCCATGCACATAGTTTTAAATTCTACTTTAAACAGGTCAGAATTGAAATCAAAACTCGAAATCACCTGATCAGCCTCTGAGTCTGAGGCACCTTCATCTTCAAAATCCTCTTCTGATCCACAGTTGCTTCTGGAGGCATCTATTGCCATTAGGCACACCTCCTTGGATCTGGCTTCTTCCTCTTCTTCATTGGAGCTGGAGGAGGATGTTTCCTCTTATGTGTCACTCCAGGACTCAGTAACAAATCCTTTGTCCTTCCTTTTATACTTGTTGGAGGAGGGTCTGCTACTTTGTTTTCTTCTGGAATCCTTGTCCCTGCCCTTGTCCTTTTTCTGATTCTCTGGGCATTCTGAGATATAGTGCCCAGGCTTTCTGCATCCAAAACACACAACCTCCTTAGTTGGTGTCTTGTCATATTTGGGTTTATCATCCTGCCTGGATGATTTTCTTCTAAAGTCCTTTCTTGCCATTTTGTAGAATCTTTTGACAAAGAGGCTCATTAACACTTCATTGGAGGTAGATGTTTCACTGTCTTATGAAGCTTTGAGGGCCAAGCTGTGCTCCTTCCTAACTGGGGTAGTTGCCTTCTATTCTGCTGCCTCTCTTGATTTGACAAGCTGCTCATATGACTTCAGCTTGCCTAGCAGAGATTCTGTTGAGATCTCGTTGAGGCTTCTGGCTTCTTTGATTGGCCAGATTCTGGAGTCCCATGAACTGGGGAAACACATCAGTATCTTATCATTCACCTCAGTTAAGGTGATGTCCTTGTCAAGAGTCTTGAGTTCACTAATGATTGAACTTAATCTATTGTACATCTCAGCCACTGATTCTGCCTCATCCTTTTTGAAATTCTCATAGAGAGAAATGGGATTGGATCTCCTATCCTTTCTTTCATCAGCTGAGCCTGCTACCATTTGATTGAGAGAGTCCCAAATGGCCTTGGCTGAGGTGCACTCAGCCACCTTCTGAAATATGTCATTTGACATTGTTTAGGCCAGAATATTCATAGCCTTTGCATCAGCCATCTTGGCTTTCTTATAGGCTTCAGTGTTGTCTGGAGGTGGTACTGCACTCAGATTAGTTGATGTGCTGGCAAAAGTTGTAGGAGCTGGAGGAACACCTGTTGAAATGACAGAAAAAATATCCTCATCAATGGAGTTCATATATAATCTAATTCTTGCCTTCCAGATGGCAAACTTGTTAAGATTGCACACTGGAGGTCTGATGCTTGTATAATCCTTGTTTTGGGCCATGTCTGTGAGAACAAAATCTAATAACAGAATAAAAATAAAGAGATCTAACTAAGGGATCTTTGGGTTCAGGTGCTAGCCTGTACAACCAATCAGGTATGGTATGTTTAACCAACCTCCCTCTGATACCAATTGAAAGTGTAGCTAGATCTGATATACTCTAGAGGGGGGGGGGGGAATAGAGTATATGGTGATTTTGAAACTTTTACAACCGCTATTGTATTTTAGATGTGTGTGTGTGTGCAGCAAATACAATAAACCAGAAAGCAGCAAAGGACTAATCACAGCACAATCACAGAGCAAGGCCAGAAAACAAAAGGAAAAGAAAGCAACCAGACGACACAAGAATTTTATAGTGGTTCCCCAAATCTGGGTAGTCCACTCTTCTACCACCCTGGTAGGAATCCACTGTAGGAAGGGGTTGATCAGGTGTCCTGGCACCAATGGGGTTTTGATCAAGTTCCCAAAAACCAAACCCTCAAGTCTTTTCGTGGGAGACTTGCAACCAGAATAATTTTGAAGGGAATTAAAACCCTATATAGAGGTGGAGTGTGAGGGTTATGAGGTCTTCTCTTTCTCAAGTCAAATGAGAAGACTTGTGGAATGTTGTTTAGTAGCTTTGCTCCCCCTGAGATGTAGAATGGTTCAGGAAGAATACTGGAGAACTGCTTCAGGGTGATAGGTCTTCAAAGGCCTAGAATTCTAGGTCCAGAGAAAGTCTTCAGGAACTTCTTGCAACTGATATGAATGTATTGTTTTGAAGTTCTCCTGAGTAAAATCAGATGAAGAAGACTCTTGATATTGATGTAATGTTCTTCTTCTTCTAGATCAATTTCTCTCTGGGCCAAGAATGAATTCCTTTTCTTGTGTTGTTTGAATCACTGTCTATACTCTTCTTGTTGTTATCTGGTGTTGTGTCCTTGTTGTATTACTTCTGGTTTCTGTATATCTCTATCTGTCATGGAGAGCATTCGAATTTTTGAATGTCGAGCAGTAATGACAGACGGCCTGGAAAGGAAGCAGCAATTAATTATTTCCCCAACTGTTTCCATGGGAAAACGGCATGTAATAATCCAAAATTAACTGCGCATCCTAACGGTAGTATACTGTGAAGAACTGCCATTAATTGTCCAGGAATCAGCGCCATGAGATGAGACAGGAACGGAAGAAGACCTAGTCTGGAATCGTCGACCGAAGAACAGAATTCGTCGAGCTGAGTCTTGAATTCGTCGAGCTAAGCTGAGTTCGTCGAGCTGAGCTGAGTTCATCGAGCTGACAGTCTTCATTCGTTGAATAGACAATCTTCAATATCAGACAAACATTATTCGTTGAGCAGAGAACCAAATTCGTCGAGCTGAGAATAAACTTCGTCGACCTGAGAAAAGTTCTGGACTTGGACGAAATACTCTGCATCTGATGAAGTGCTATGTCGACACAAAATGGTGTCGACAGATTGGTCTTGGTGTCGACACAGCTCCTCTGGTGTCGACAGATTGGTCTAGATGTCGACACAAATCCTCTGGTGTCGACACAAGCTGGTGTCGACTGAAATCCTGGGTGTCGACACAAATCGTCTGATGTCGACACAAGCCCTAAGTGTCGACACAGATTCTCTGAGCACAAAATTCGTCGAGTACAGATTAGCATTCGTCTACCGAAGAAGCTATGAACTTGAGGTCCAAGTTCGTCGAGCTCAGAATATAATTCGTCGACCGAAGCATGGAGCTAGAATTAGAGAAATTTGAAGTAGTCCTGAGAATGCTTGAAGTAGAACCTGATGTTCGTCGAGTAAAGAACAAAGTTCGTCGAGCTCAGTACTGCGAATTGTCTCACGTTCGTCGAGCGCACAACTTCCTTCGTTGAGCTGAGGTCGACGAACGTAGAACTCATTTCACTTAGTCTGAAAAACTGATAGATCTGGAGTTCCTGAAGGTCTTGAAGAAGGCTGGTCCATCTGAAGTTGAGATAGAGGACTGTCCTAGACTCTAAGACACAAACTTGACCCAGACTATACATGATGGGTCACATCCTAAGTCAGTGAACCTAGCCCAAATCAACTAGGGATCCAACAGAATGAGTATTCCTTTCCCAGGCACTGATTTAACATACTCCAATATCCTTAGGGCAGACTGTAGATGGCACTCCCTAGGAGGCTGCATGAATTGGCTAACCTTTCCTACAATATAGGCAATGTCAGGTCTGGTCACCGCGAGATATATAATTTTACCAACCAGACATCTGTACCTCATAACATCTGAAAGAAGAGAAGAGTCATCCGTCCATGTTTTATCTTCTCCAGTTGCAATGGGGGCATCAGACAGGTTTAGCCCGAGTCAACCCTGCCTCCTTTAGCAAATCAAGAGCATACTTGCGTTGGGAGAGGATAAGGGAATTGGGCTTCCGAGAAATTTCTATCCCTAGAAAGTATTTTGGAGAGCCCATATCCTTTGTGACCAGGTGTTGGCAAAGATGCTTCCTTGTCAAGGTTATCCCAACCTAGTCATCTCAGTGAGAAAAATATCATCTACATATATTGCAAGCACCACAAGACCCAGAGAGGTTTTGCGAATAAATAAAGAGTGATCTGCAGAACTTCTCGTAAAACCCACGTCCGCTACAATCTCGCTAAACTTGTCAAACCATGCCTGAGGGCTTTGCTTTAGGCCATAGATAGCCTTCTTTAGCCGGCATACCTGTGTCTCCCCCTGAGAAACATACCCTGGATGTTGCTCCATGTAGGCGTCCTCCTGAAGATCCCCATATATAAAGGCATTCTTAACATCCAGTTGAGAAATAGGCCAATTCTTCTTGACATCCACAAAGAGCCGGACCTTGATAGTGCTGAGACGAGCAATTGGAGAGAAGGTGTCAAAATAATTAACGCCATAAGTCTTGGTAAAGCCTTTGGCAATAAGACGGGCCTTGTAATGATCCACAATGCCTTCAGGGCAGAACTTCACCACAAATACCCAGCGACAGCCAATGACACCTATGCTAAAGGGAGGAGGACAAATGGTCCATGTACCCCGTTCAGTGAGAGTAGCAATCTCCTCATCCATGGTAGCCTTCCAATGAGGAACAGTAAGGGCCTCCTGGTAGGAACGAGGGGTGGCAGTGGCGAGATAGCCAGTGCAAAAGCTCTGCGAGAAGGGGTAAGATGATCATAGGAAATAACAACAGCAAGCAGGTGCTGGGTACATACCCGAACCACTTTGTGAAGAGCAATGAGGAGATCCAGGTCAGCGGGTTCCTCAACATCCGGAGCATCCGTGGTGGAGAGAGCTGGCCCAGGAGTAGAGAACAACGATGGCAGAGAAGAGGGAGATAGCAGAGGTGAAGAGGGAGGAGGAGACGACGGAGACAGTGAAGGTGGAAAAACCTCGGTAGGTGTAGATGGGTTTGAGGGAATAGTAGGAGAATCGGAAGCCGCAGGAAGAGTTGAGCAGTCATTAGAAAAATAGGGAGCATTCTCGAAAAAGGTAACGTCGGCGGAGACGAACTGCTTGAGCAGAATGTGGTCAAAACAACAATATCCTTTCTGAGTGTTAAAGTACCCCAGAAAGACACATTTGGGGAGAGAGGGGAGAGTTTATCACGGGTGGCGGAGGGAGCGTGCACAAAAGCTGTGCGCCCAAAGATACATAGAGGGAGAGAAAAAGGATCCTTGCACGGATAGAGAATGGAGAATGGGGTTTGACTGTGTAGAACTGTGGAGGGAATGCGATTGATGAAATATCAGGAAATGAGAACCGCATAGCCCCAATAGGAGCGAGGGACATGCATCTGCGTTAGCAAAGTGCGAGCGACATCAAGGAGGTGACAGTTTTTTGCATTCTGCCACTCCATTTTGTTGTGAGGAAGAGACACAATTAGTTTGATGAACAATCCCACGTTGCATACAGAAGGATGAAAAAGCTTGACTAATATACTCCTTAGCATTATCAGAGCATAAGACTTTAATTGAAACACCAAACTAATTTTGAATTAAATGATAAAAGGATGTCCATACATCGAATAATTCAGAGCGATATCGTAAGAGATACACCTAAGTACATATAGAGAAGTCATCAATGAAGGTAACAAAATATGAACTACCCCAAACAATTGTGAGGGTAGGAGCAGGACCCTAGATATCAGAGTGAATGAGATCAAACAGACGTGTAGAGCCGTGATCATGCTTCAGCGGGAAGGAGGAACGGTGATGCTTGTCAAGGTGACAGGCGTCGCAGTTGAGAGGAGAACTGTGTGGAGGGAGGTGGGGCAGAAGCTGATGAAGAATCCGTGGAGGAGGATGACCAAAGCAGAGATGCCACTGTAGAAGATCTGTAGAGGAGGAGGAGAAGATAGATATAGCGAAAAATTATCGAGGAGGTAGAGGCCTCCGCTCTCAGTCCCAGTAGCAATCGTCCGTTGGGAGCTCAGATCCTGAAAAGAACAAGAAGTTCGAGTGAATGTGACAGAGCATTGAAGTTGCTTGCATAAAGATGTAACCGATAATAAATTGCATGGAAACTTTGGCACATAGAGAGTGTCCGCCAAGCAAAGAGACGGGGTGACATGAACCACTACCATCCCATGGACCGGGGAGGGATAGCCGTCTGCAACGAGGACTGGGGAAACCGATCATTGTGTTTCTTGGAAAGAAAAGCATTAAGGATTGGTCGTCATATGATTAGTCGCACCAGAGTCGATCAACCATTTACCTTAAGAAATCATGTGGGCACTACCCGATGATGTGACCACTGAGGTGGAAGAGTGACCAAAGGGGTGAAGATGTGGATGTTTCAGCCAACAACGATCCACGGTATGCCCGAAAAGAGCCATGAAAGAGATAAGAAGTCGCGTGAGTATAAACAAGCCATGCAATCAGCAAGCTGCGGAGATGCTGCGACCAACAAGCAGTTCATGCGGCGAGGAAGGCCGCAACAGACACAAGATAGAGAAGACCGTGCGAACTGGAAGGAGTCCGCGGGGAGAAAAGAGGCAGAGAAACCGCAAAAACAGGTCGCGTATAGGAAGACAGAGCGAGATGAGAGGTCGCGCACACAAGGGGGAGCGATAAAGAAGGGAAAAGAACAGAGGGAAATGTTGGGTACATTGGAAAATGTGTATCAGATTTGAAGAAGCCTCACCTTACTCAATGATATGCATCAAGGTGTATTTGATGTTGTTTTGAGTTTATATGTGCAGGTTAAGAAAATACAGAAATGCAGAAAAATTTCTAAGTTCATGTGTCGACACCAGAAGAAGCCGTGTCGACAGTTATGAAGGCTTGTGTCGACACTGGAGAAAAGCTGCGTCGACACTTGGAGTTAATTGTGTCGACACTTGGAAAGGCTGAGTCGACACCAGAAGCAACTGTGTCGACATCCAGAGGCTGTGTCGACACACAGTGAAGCTTAGTCGACATCAACTGTGTCGACATCTAGAGGCAGTGTTGACACACAGTAAAGCTTGTCGACATCAACTGTGTCGACATCCAGAGGCAGTGTCGACACACAGTAAAGCTTGTCGACATCAACTGTGTCGATACCTAGAGGTAGTGTCGACACACAGAAAAGCTTGTCGATATTAACTGTGTAGACACCCAGAGGCAGTGTCGACACACAAAAAAGCTTGTCGACATCAACTGTGTCGACACATAGAGGCAGTGTCGACACATAGAGGCAGTGTCGACACATAGAAGACTTTATCGACACATAGAAGACTTTGTCAACATCAACTGTGTCGATACACAGGACTTGTGTCGACACACTGCAGAGATTCAACAAAGTTAAAGAGAAGTGATTGTGTCGACACACAGAATCAGTGTCGACACATTCTACAGAAGGCTGTATCGAGAAGCAGTAACAACAACAAAGGAGATGTGTCGACACCACCAAGGCTTGTGTCAACACTTAGTTCACTTGTGTAGACACTTAGTCTACTTATGTCGACACATGATGAAGTTCAGTCTCGACACTTTGCTGACAGAGAAAAAGTTTCAAGAAGTGACTGGATGACTTAACAGCTGCCGTTACCAACCGGTCTACTGCAACTGTCAGAGTTGTCAGAAGTTTGTTAGAAACCGGATCAGCCGGTTACCATGAAGAAAGTCTATATAAAGGTATTATCCTTCAACAAAAAGAGTTGATAGTGGATAGTTGTTGATGACCAATCAATACAGAATACTAAAGAAAGAGAAACAAAAGAATTTGGAGAAAGAGAGCTCCAAAGAAGAAAGGGGCTTTCATCATCAAGTCCCTCAAGTGCAGATCCTGAACCAATCTGCTAAGAAGGATTCAGATTGAGATCTGAATTTCAAGAAAGGAACTGATTGAAGATCAACTTCACAGGAGTTCAACCCTACTGAGTTCAGATTCAAGAAGCTTTGAAGAAAGTTAAGAGTGGTTGTTCTCTGCCATCAGATTCTTCCAAGAACTGATCAAGAAGCCATCCATCCTTTCTCTCTCTACCAGGGTGGTGGTAAAATACTTTGTTAAATCTATTTTCTGCAGGATCTGTATAATATCTGAGCTGTAAGCCTATTTTATAAAGGCTGAGTTGTAGGATATTTAGATCTCTGAGTGGTAGGCCTTGTTATAGGCTGAGGTAGGGCTGTGAGCCTGAGCTGTACGAGATTGTTATCTCTGAGTTGTAGGCCTTGATGAAGGCTGAGGTAGGGCTGTGTGCCTGAGCTATAGGAGTGTGGACTCACTCTGAGTTGTAGGAACCTTGATTGGGTTCTGAGCTATAAAATCTGCGGATCTGAGGTGAAGAGAAGAAGTTTGGCCGAATCTAGCACACTGCTAGATATGCGAAGGGGGAAGTGGATATACCCAGACCTTGGGGAACCACTATAAAATCTGTGTGTAATCTGTGATTCTGTGTATTCTGTGTTGTGTTAGCTATAGAAATATCAGTTTTAGAGTAATTAACTGAATAGATATTCTGCCTTAGAAGAAAAAAGGAATTACACCTATTCACCCCCTCTAGGTGGTTAGGAACTAATTCTTTAAAGTGGTATCAGAGGGAGGTTACTCAAAGTTAGACATAATAGTCTGAGTGAGATCTGTAAGGTAGAATTATGATTAAGAAGATGGGTTCAGGAGAAAACCATAAAGAACTTGGGTCAATGAAATTACCCATCTGCAGGAAAGAAATATTTGGAATATGGAAGGAAAGGGTCAGATTATTCATGGAGATATCTGATCCTAGAATTTACATTACAGTTAAGGAAGATCCATATGTTCCAATGAAGATTTCTGTTCTGGATGCCAATCAAAGAATTCCAAAGGATTTTTCTGAGATGACTAAAGATGAGATCATCTTGGCAACAATGGATAAAAGAGCCCAAAACATTATAGTAAGTGTCATTGATGATTCAACATTCCAGAATCTAATTCATTGCAAAACCTCCAAGGAAATGTGGGACACATTGATATTCTACATGGAGGGTTCTGAAGAGGTTAGACAAGATAGAAAATCAATGCTTAATCAAGAATATGAGAGTTTCAGACAAGCCAAGTATGAAAGTATTACTGAATGTTATAAGAAGTTATATAGGATTGTCAATGAACTTATGTCTTATGGAAGAGTTTTCAGTACTTATGAGTTAAATGATAAATTCCTTAGGTATTTGACTAAGGATTGAGATACAAAAATCTGTGCCATAAGGGAAGTGGCCAGACTGGCTGAGATTTCTCCCCCAACACTGTTTGGCAAACTGCTGTCATATGAGATGCAACTAATGGCCAGAAAAGCGGATGAGAAACATACAAAGGTTGACTCTAAAGAAAAGTCAATGACCTTCAAGGTTGAAGCCACCAGGAAGAATAGAAGAATGTCTCCATCTTTTCCTAAGAGATATGCAGAAATGATCTCAGAGAATTCAGATAATCCCAGTACAGATAGTAGTGACTCAGATGAAGACTTTGCAGCATTCACAAGGCAGTTCCAAAGATTTTTAAAGAATAAGCAGTGGAAATCTAGGCCTTCCACATCACAGTCCAAGGATGACTATTATCAGAAGAGAAAATCATCTAGGAAGGACAGGAATGGGACAAAGCCTAACAAGTCTACTACATCCAAGATTATATGCTATTGCTGCAATAAAGCTGGACATGTTTTGGCTGACTGTCCAGATAAAAGGAAGGAGTCTGCTAATAGAAAGAAGTCTCAGCACAAGAGCAAGAAGGAGAAATCCTTGGTTGCTGAGAAAGAGAAGAGCTTGACAGATCAATCTACTTCAGATTCTGAATCAGAGGCTGAGACATATATTGGGTTGTTTGCAGAAGAAGAGGATGAGTTCATGCAACTACTGGACTCTATCTATGGGCAAGAAGACCATCAGTGCAAAGGACTGATGGCTGTATCTGAGGAAGATAAGTGTCAGGATCAGCCTGGCCCCAGTAAGGTAAAATGTGTATCTGAAGATTCTGATTACTTCACTGGGTCAGAATCAGATGCATCTCCATCAAGAGATGAAGATGGGTCTGAATCTAAAGGAGATATTCATCAACTGATAGATGAATATGAGGATTTATTGCAGGCACTTAAGAGAAGCGAAAATTTGGCCAAGAATCAGGCTAACAAAATTGCAGCTCTTAAGTTGGCTGTATCTGATTCAGAGAAGATGCTGGATCTAAAGATGGATGAGATTGCCAAATTGAAGAACATAACTGTTATTCAAATGGGAACAATCACTTTCAAAAATGATCAAATTAAAAGTCTGGAAAACAGACTTCAGAAAGAGAAGGAGATTGTGGCTAGTTTTTCTAAGCCAAAATCTGTATTACCCTTGATTGATGAGTTTGTGTCTCAAAAGGGTAAGGCAGGATTAGGGTTTAAGAGAACTGCATGGTCTGCTAAGTCAAATTCAATAGGCAAAGCCCCAGCACAGAACAAAAGACCTGCTGTAAACAATATAGCTAAGAATATACCTAAAAAGAGGTATAATAAGTTTGAGTGCTAGTGCTGTGGCAAGATAGGCCATTTTGCCTTAGATTGTTGGCATAATACCAGTGTCAAGGAGAGTAGCAGTCTGCCTGTTAGAAAAGCTGCAGACAGATTTATTAAATTTCAAAATAACTTGAACCAAGGACGCAAAAGTTATTTGGGTTCTAAGGTTAGGTAATCTTTATTGCAGGTGAGTCCAAGTTGCCATACCCCTATATGGTACTTGGACAGTGGATGTTCCAGACATATGACTGGAACAAGGGGATTACTGAAGGACTACTCACCTATGCTGAATGGGCCTAAAGTAATATTTGGTGATTCTGAAAAGGGAGTCATCAAAGGTTTCGGTAACATTTCTAATAACTCAATTATAATCACTCAAGTGGCCTATGTAAAGGGTTTGAAACACAACCTAATTAGCATAAGTCAGCTGAGTGATTTAGGTTATGACATTTCATTTGTCAAGAATGGTTATCATATTAAGAGGTCAAGTGATCAAGAGGTCATATTGACTGGATATAGAAAAAGAAATGTATATTACCTAGACTTTGTGTGTGAGAATAAAAATTCTCATATATGTCTTGTGGCTTATTAGAAAGTCTCTCATTGTGTCAAATGACACAAGAGGCTAGCCCATCTTAATTACAAGACAATTGGCCAACTCTTTAGTAAAGAGTTAGTGAGGAATGGTCCTCAAGTTAAGTGTTATAAGGATGGAATATGTTCAGCTTGTCAAAAAGGCAAGCAGACTAGATCCACCTTTCATAGCCTTGAAACCAAGGATTTAGTGAGGTGCTTGTACCTCTTGCATATGGATTTATTTGGTCCTATGCCAGTTCAGAGCCTAGGTAGGAAAGTCTACACTTTTGTGGTTGTAGATGACTATTCTAGATTCTCATGGGTATTCTTTCTGAGACAAAAATCTGAAACCCCTAAGGTCTTCTACAATTTTGTCAAATAAATTCAGAATGAACTAGATAGTTCTGTAGTCAAAATCAGAAGTGACCATGGAACTGAATTCCAATCTGAAAGTATGACAAGGCTGTGTGAAGAGTTTGGGATTCATCAGGAATTCTCCTCACCTAAAACACCTCAGCAAAATGGTATTGCTGAGAGAAAGAATAGGACATTGATTGAGGCGGGAAGAACTCTATTGAGTGATACTTCTCTCCCAGAATATTTCTGGGCTTAGGCAGTTAACACTGCATGTCATGTGCTCAATAGGGCTTCCATCACTAAAAGCCACAAAAAGACACCCTATGAGGTTGTGAAAGGCAGAATACCAAACTTATCCTATTTTTGGATCTTTGGTTGCAAATGCTATGTACTTAACAATGGCAAGTCTCACCTATCTAAGTTCGCTGCCAAATACCAAGATGGGATATTTGTTGGGTACATCAACAATAGTAAGGTCTATAGGGTCTACAACTTGGCTACTCAAGTTGTAGAAGAGTCAGTTCATATCATCTTTGATGAAACTAGACATATTAATAGTGAGTTACCAAGTAGTTCTTGTAGCTCCACAGATATACAATAGAAGATGGACCAGCTTACTATCAGTGAAGTTCCAACTGCAAAGCAGAATGAGGAAAATGGAAGTTGCTGTTCAGGGGGAGTACAAGACATTCAAGATGCTGATGAAGAACAAGAGGTGCAGCTTAATGAAGCAAATGGAGAAGGTCAAACTGCTGATAGGCTACCTCCAGTAGTTAGACAGTTGAAGGATCATCCTGCACACCAGATCATTGGTGATCCAAGACAAGGAGTACAAATAAGGAGCAGGAACTTGAACACAGTTCTTTGCTCTAGCTTCTTATCTTAGGTGGAACCCAAGAGATTTGAAGAAGCTATTAAGGATTCACACTGGATTGATGCCATGTAAGAGGAATTAAATCAATTCAGAAGGTGCAAGGTCTGGGATTTGGTTCCAAAACCAAAGGGCCACAATGTCATAAGGACAAAGTGGATATATAGAAACAAGCTTGATGAGAGTGAGATCATAGTGAAGAACAAGGCAAGACTAGTTGCCAAAGGATACAGACAGGAGGAGGGCATAGACTTTGATCAGACTTTTGCTCAAGTGGCTAGGTTGGAAGCTATTAGACTATTCCTAGCTTAAGCAGCATATCAAGGTTTTAAAGTTTTCCAGATGGATGTCAAGTCTGCCTTCTTAAATGGAGACTTGAAAGAGGAAGTCTATGTAGAGCAGCCCTCAGGTTTTGTTGATCCACTCTATCCTACTTATGTATATAGACTTAGGAAAGCATTGTTTGGGTTGAAACAATCCCCAAGGGCTTGGTATGAAACCCTATCTACTTTACTCATTGAGAACAAATTCTCAAGGGGGTAAATAGATAAGACTCTATTCCTTAGGGAATCCAAAGGAAAGATAATCCTAGTCCAAATATATGTTGATGACATAATATTTGGTTCTACTGAAAGTAATCTTTGTAGGAAGTTTGCAAAACTTATGCAAGGGAAATTTGAAATGAGCAGTATGGGAGAACTTAAGTTCTTCTTGGGTCTCCAAGTAAGACAGACTGATGATGGCTTGACCATATGCCAGTCTAAGTTCACCCTGGAGTTAATTAAGAAGTATGATATGAAATCCTCCACTACCATGAGAACTCCTATAGGGACAAGTGTATCTCTTAGCAAAGATGATGCAGGGAAACCTGTAGATGAAACTTTGTATAGAGGAATAGTTGGATCCCTCCTATATCTGACTACTAGTAGACCAGATATCACGTATGCTATATGTGTCTGTGCTAGGTACCATTCCTGCCCTAAAGAATCTCATCTTACTGCAGTAAAAAGGATTTCGAGATATCTTAAGGGCACCCCTAATCTAGGCCTTTGGTATCCTAGGAATAGAGATTTTGTACTAATGGGCTATTCAAATGCAGACTTTGTAGGTTGCAAAGTAGACAGGAAAAGTACAACAGACACCTGTCAATTTCTTGGAGGAAGACTGATGTCTTGGAGCTGTAAGAAGCAGACCATTGTGGTAATTTCCATAGCTGAGTCTGAGTATGTTGCTGTTGGAAGCTGTTCTGCACAACTATTATGGATACAACATCAGTTAGAAGACTATGATATTTAGGTAAGTAGAACACCTTTATTATGTGATTCTACTAGTGCTATTTCTATTGTTAACAATCCTGTTTCTTATAGTAGAACAAAGCATATAGAAATAAGATACTATTTTCTTAGAGACCATGTAGAGAAAGAAGATATCTCATTAGAATTTGTTAGTACTGATTTACAACTAGCTGACATGTTTACTAAGCCTTTAGATGAATCTAAATTCAACAATTTTATAATTGAATTAGGAATGTTGAATATAACTTAGTATAACAAAATTGGCTAAGTAAAATTATGTCGACACAAGAAGTTGTCTGTGTCGACACATAGTAGTTGGTGTCGACATTCCAGGAAATTGATGTCGACACATCTAGAGAAGTGGTGTCGACACTTCAGAGAAGTAGTGTCGACACATCCAGAAGTGGTGTCGACACATCCAGTAGTGGTGTCAACACTTAGGATCAACACAGATTTCGTCGAGTGGAGAATCGACAGATCATCGAGCATAAATGGAATAAGTGTCAACATATAACAGTCAACACTTATGTCAAGACATTAGAAGTCTGTGTCGACACATTTCAACAGTGTCGACACATTAAGAAGATTTTGACGAGCCTTTTGACCTTCCTTATTTAGAAGGGTATAAATAGGTCAACGACTTAGTCTGTAGGCACACTCTCCGTAGTTTCAAGACCAAAACCCTTTGTCGACTAATTCTCTCTTCTAAATCCAAGCTTTCTCTCAACCCTAATGGAGCCTAAGCTTGAAGAGAATGTCAATGAAGGCTACGAGCTGGTACGGAACGCCTTTGATCATGCGGAACCTGAAATTAAAGCAGTAGTAACCCTAATTGTAGAAAATGGGTTAGAATTTCTGGTATCTGAACCAACAAAGATTTGGAAGAAGGAAATACTAGAATTCTTTGGCGCAGCCACTTTAGACTCAACTGGACTCAAGATCAAATCAATAGTTCAGGGTGCTAAAGTTAAACTATCCTTGAAGAGCTTGAGGAAAACTCTTCAACTACCAAGAATTCAAGAAGAAGTAGAAGTTAACTCATCCAAGACAAGAGAAGCACTTCAATGGTGTGGATTGGATCCCACCATGAAGATTGGATCCTCAATGAACAAAAAAGGAATGAATCAGCAAGGGAAGTTCCTTTCAGAAGTGGTTGGCAAGGTAATACTCTGCAAGCCATGGGGGCATGATAGGATATCAGCTATATGTTCAGTCTTATGACCAGAATTATCTACAGATTAAACACTGATTGGTCAGCAGTAATTTTTGAAAAGATTAAGGAAAGTCTTAAGAAGCCAAATCTGGGCAGGATCATGAGTTTATACTTGGCTAGAACCATTCCTGAAGTAATGGAACAAACTGTTGGCTCCAAGATTAATCATATGAAGAGAATGGACATAAGAATTATCTCCAGATGGGATAGATTCCTCACAAAGGATATGCCTGATGAAGAGAGACCAGAGGTTCCTGAGAAATCTCCTGCACAAGATATAGCTGATAGTGCTCAGGTACAGGGGGAGCCTCATCTTAAAGTAGAGCCAACCCACTTGGATAGTGAAATGGATATAGAAACTATTCTTGAGGTAATTCAAGAGATTAATCAATCAATTTTCATTGATAGAGATGAAACACTAACTGAATCTTTGATTGATGTTGACCAGCCAACTCAACTAAGCAGTCAAGCTCAAGATGTTATCATGGAGGATACATCTGTTGCTGCTGATGCTCTAGAGATAAGAGTATCTCCAGTCCCTACTCAACAAGAATTCACCCTTGAAGAGTTGTTTCCAGATATAGTACAAACTGAGTTTGAGGGGGAGAAAGAAGATGTTGAGGGGGAGCAAGCTAACCTTGAGGGGGAGCAAGAAGGGTCTCAGGGGGAGAACACAAGAACTGAGGAGGTGTAAGAGACTCAGGGGGAGCAACCTAGAACTGCACATGAATTGCCTCCAAGTCCTAAGGAAAGAGTAGATATAGCTAGTACCTCAGCTTCTGAAGAGGAAGCAGAACTTCAAGCTAAGAAAAGAAAGCTAATGGTATTCAAAAGAAGGAGTCAAAATTATAAGAGGGCATTACAAACTGCTCCTCAACATGCCCTAGTAACTGATTATGGCTCCTTATTAGTATCATTACAAGTAAAGTTAGATGAGCAAAGGATTGCATGGAGAAATATATGGATGAGACCCATAAAGATCTACAACTCTCCTTGGCTACAAATATTAAATCAATAAGATTTGAAGTAAATCAGAATAAGAAGGAGATGACAGATTGCTTTCACAAAGGAGGCAATGCTGTAGTTTTCCTAGCAACACATCAAGAGAAAATCAAGACTCAAGTTGATGATATAGCTGTCAAGCAAGGCTATGTCCTAGAGAATCAGCTTAGAATGAATGATAATCTGACTGAATCACATAATGTGATTGTTACAGAAATGAAAAATATTGCTACTATACAGACTGAAGAAAGGGCTATAGCCAAGGATGCTTTTGATAAGCAATTACATGAAGGACTAGCTGCTGTCCAAACAGCTATTAAGGATTCTCAAAAGACTATTTCTGCACAGTTACTGAAGTTAAAGTCTTTTTATAAAGATGGTGTAAATTTTTTTGATGAACAAATCAGATTTTAAAAAGATGATCTCAGGGATCATGTTGCCAGAGAAGTCATAAAGGGGGAGAGAGTGTTAGTCAAAGCTGGCTCTGATCATGTTAAATGGATATCTAATAGCATCAGAGCCACCCTTGGTTATCCACCCCTCTGTGATGATGATAATGTGGCTGAGTCAGGTATACACCCTGCCTATTTTGGAGGTGACCAACCTGAAGTTGCTCAAGTTATTTATCCTCAAACAGATTTTGAAATGATTCACCAAGAAGTACAGTGTATGTACAGCTCTCCAGAAGGTGCTCAAAATATTATCCTTGAGAAAGTAGACATGCCAGAGGTAGTTTTGGATAAAGAGCAAGAAGCTCAACTGTCAAAGAAGAGATTCAGAGAACAGGCTGAGTTGAAGCCTGATTTTGAGCAGTGGAGTCCTACTTCTAGGAATATTATCTTAACTGCCTGGAAAGCTGTAAAAGACAAGACCCATGATAGGGGTAAATGGTACTCTGCACAAGAATGGGAAAAGCATGAAGCCAGACAGGAAGCTATTGTTCAGTATAGAAGAAAGTCTAAAGCTGGGAAGATACCTCCTAATGCTCAGGAGCCTAGCAAATATTTCCCTAAGCCTTTTCATTATTTTGAAAGGTAAAGAATAAGGGGTGAAGAGCAAAAGAAGAAAGATATAAAGGGCAAAAAGCCAGCTGATGACACTGATGTCATCAAGGAGCCAGAGCAGCCTTAGGATAGATTTACTAGATTTTACAACTTTGTAATCTTTAGTTATTAAAATCTATGTAAACTTTTGATTAAGAAACTTTTGTAATTATAAACAAAACTATAATGAATGCTAATAGTGTTAGTATTATTATTCTGTGATGATATATTCTATATATTTTGTTAGCAGTTACCCTGTCATATAATAATTTTATACATCTTAATGTGTATGTGTTATGAATGGTGTATATCATTGACTAAGGGTTATGACTTCTCCAAATAGGGGGAGATTGTTGGGTACATTGGAAAATGTGTACCAAATTTGAAGAAGCCTCACCTTACTCAATGATATGCACCAAGGTGTATTTGATATTGTTTTGAGTTTATATGTGCAGGTTAAGAAAATGCAGAAATGCAGAAAAATTTCTAAGTCCATGTGTCGACACCAGAAGAAGCTGTGTCAACACTTATGAAGGCTTGTGTCGACACTGGAGAAAAGCTGCGTCGACACTTGGAGTTAATTGTGTCGACACTTGGAAAGGCTGAGTCGACACCAGAAGCAACTGTGTCGACATCCAGAGGCTGTGTCGACACACAATGAAGCTTAGTCGACATCAACTGTGTCGACATCCAGAGGCAGTGTCGACACACAGTAAAGCTTGTCGACATCAACTTTGTCAACATCTAGAGGAAGTGTCGACACACAGTAAAGCTTGTCGACATCAACTGTGTCGACCCCTAGAGGTAGTGTCGACACACAGAAAATCTTGTCGATATTAACTGTGTCGACACCCAGAGGCAGTGTCAACACATAGAAAAGCTTGTCGACATCAACTGTGTCGACACATAGAGGCAGTGTCGACACACAGAAGACTTTGTCGACATAAACTGTGTCTACACACAGGACTTGTGTCGACACACTGCAGAGATTCAACAAAGTTAAAGAGAAGTGATTGTGTCGACACACAGAATTATTGTCAACACATTCTACAGAAGGCTGTGTCGAGAAGCAGTAACAACAACAAAGGAGATGTGTCGACACCACCAAGGCTTGTGTCGACACTTAGTTCACTTGTGTCGATACTTAGTCTACTTGTGTCGTGTTAGAAACGAACAAGAACAAGCCGGAAGTGGTTTAATAGAAACTTTATTATCTCAAAAAGGTATCTATTACAAAAGGTATGACCTCCCTTATATAAAATGCAGGAGAGAAGAGAGAATACAAATAAGAGATGTGGGACTAAAAATTTACAGGACACGAGCGGACTATACAGACACAAACCGCACAAGCCGTGCAGTTAGACAAAAGGGATAACCGCTCGGCTACCGTCTGAGTGAGAGAGAGATCGTCATGGGAGACCGCTAGACCGCCCGGCATCCAAGTCGCCAGAGACAAACCGCTAGACCGCTTGGACCTCAGACAGCAACACACAACAACCAAACCGCTGAAAGGTCACAGAAAACCCGCATGGTCATCAACCCGCCAAGCCAGACCGCCAGACCGCCCGGTTAACAACGTCAACACTCCCCCTCAAGCTGGAGCATATATATCGATCATGCCCAGCTTGTCACAAATATGAAGAAATGAGGCGGATACTGGCTTGATGAAGATGTCAGCCAACTCTTTATCAGAAGTGACAAAGGGAGTGCAAATTTGCTCCTTCAAAATCTCTTCATGAATGAAATAACAGTCTACCTCAATGTGCTTGGTTCTTTTATGGAAGACTGGATTTTTGGAGATGTATATGGCAGCCTTGTTATCACAAAACATAGGTAGAGGATAGTTGTAGACCTCTCCTAAATCCAGCATGAGAGCCCGTAGCCATTTTAACTCACAAGTGGTCGATGCCATACTCCGATATTCTGCTTCAGCACTGGACCTGAAAATAATAGACTGCTTCTTGCTCTTCCAGCTTACCAGATTTCCCCCAACAAATGTGCAGAAACCAGAGGTAGACTTGCGATCCCATTTGTCATCAGCGTAACTCGCATCTGAGTAGGCTTCAACCCTTAGATGACCATTTTTTTGAAAGAGTAATCCTTTCCCAGGTGCTGCTTTAACATACTCCAAGATCCGCAAGGCGGACTGTAGATGGCACTCCCTAGGTGCTTGCATGAATTGACTCACCTTGCCCACAGCATAGGAAATGTCGGGCCTGGTCACTGTGAGATATATGAGCTTACCAACTAGACGCCTGTACCGCGTAGTATCTGAAAGAAGGGGCGAATCATCTGTCCAGGTTTTGTCTTCTCCAATTGCCATGGGGCATCGAGCAGGTTTGGCTCCAGTCAACCCTGCTTCTTTTAATAGATCAAGAGCATACTTACGCTGGGAGAGGACAATGGAGTTGGGCTTCTGAGAGATTTTGATCCCCAAAAAGTACTTCAGAGAGCCCATATCTTTCGTGACCAGATGTTGACGAAGATGCCGCTTTGTCAAGGCTATCCCTTCCTGATCATCACCAGTGAGAAGAATATCATTGACGTACACAGCAAGAACCACCAGTCCCGAGGAGTTTTTGCGAATAAATAGCGAGTGATCAGTAGAGCTGCGCGCAAAACCAACGGCCGCCACGATGCCGCTGAACTTGTCAAACCAAGCGCGAGGGCTCTGCTTGCGGCCATAGATTGCCTTCTTCAGCCGACATACTTGGGTCTCCCCCTGAGCAACATACCCTGGAGGTTGCTCCATGTAGACGGCCTCTTGAAGATCACCATAAAGGAAGGCATTCTTTACATCCAGCGGGGAAATCGGCCAATCTCGGTTGACAGCCACAGAGAGAAGGACCCGTATAGTGCTGAGACGAGCAACAGGAGAGAAGGTATCGAAATAATCAACACCATAAGTCTGAGTGAATCCTTTAGCCACCAGGCGGGCTTTGTAGCGATCCACATGGCCATCGGGAGGAATTTCACCACAAACACCCAGCGACAGCCGACAACATCTATGCCAACAGGAGGAGGAACAAGAGTCCAGGTACCCCGTTCAGTGAGAGTAGCAATCTCGTCATCCATGGCAGCCTTCCAATGTGGAAGGGTAAGAGCTTCCTGATAGGAACGGGGGGTGGAAGTAGAAGAGATAGCCAGAGCAAAGTCCCTGCGAGCAGGCGTCAGACGATCATAGGACACAACAGCAACAAGAGGATGCTGGGTACAAGTCCGAACCCCTTTGCGAAGGGCAATGGGAAGGTCCAGGTCAGCAGGTACCGCAGGATCCGGAGCATCCGTGGTGGAGAAAGCTGGCCCGGGAGAAGAGAGCGATGGCAGTGAAGAGAAGGAAGGTGGAGGAGAAGGAGCAGGGGAAGATGGTGGAGATATAGGAGGTGGAGGAACAAGAGCAGGAGTGGAGGGAATAGGGGGTGTGGGGATAGAAGGAGCGGGGGTGTGTTGAGGATTATCAGGAGGAGAGGAAGAAGCGGAAGAGAAGTAATGTTGAAGTTGGAGACCGGGCGGTCTGTCTTGGCGGGTTGGAGACCGCGCGGTCTGGCGGTTTGACTCAGCGACTTGTAAACCGGGCGGTCTAGCAATCTTCACAGGCGACCTCCCTGCATCTCTTATTGTAAGCCGTGCGGTTAGTCCTTCTGTCTAACCGCGCGGCCTGTGCGGTTTACTTTGTACAGTCCGCTTAGCTTGTAAATTTTAGTCCCACATCTCTTATTTGTATTCTCTCTTCTCTCCTCCATTCTATATAAGGGAGAGCATACCTTTGTAATAGTTATCTTTTTTGGATAATAAAATTTCGATTATTCAAAAGTTTATTCGGCTTGTTCTCTTCTTTTCGCTTCCTTTCTCTACTTTCTAACATGGTATCAGAGCCAGGTTCCGATCCTGGGACCTGTGGGTTATGGGCCCACAACGCTTCCGCTGCGCTCTCTGTTGTTTGCGGCTTGTCTTCCGCGTTCTGCGGCTTGTTCGCGGCTTGCCTTCTCCTCTGTCCGCGCGGCTTGTTTCTATCCGCGCGGCTTGTTTCTGTCCGCTGCCTGTTTGCGCGGCTTGCTCTTCTTGTTTCTCTTCTCCTCCTGCTCTTTGTCGCAGCAACCTGTCTCCGTGTCGCCGCGTTCCTTGCTCTTTCCTGCCGCTCCGACTTCCTAGTCGCTCCGGTCTGTCTCTGTCCGCGTGTGTTGTCTCTGCACTCGCGGTTTGCTGCTGTGATCTGCCTGACCGTGCGGGTTGTCCCTTTCTTACACGCATCTTGGTCGCGGTCACCTGCTCTTCTCCTCTCTTCTGTTCGCTCGGCCCTTTGCAGTCCGCGCGACTTCTTCCCCGCTGTGCCTTGATCTGAATCCCGCCGCGGTTTCACGCGGATTCTTCCTTGTTTGAGCGGCCTCTCCGCCTCTTCGCTCTTAGCCGCTTCTCTTATTAGTCGCCGCGACCTCCTGGTTTAGTCGCGCGGCTTGTGCTCTGCACCTTGGTCGTGGCCCTTCGTGCCGCTGGTGTGCTGTCACCGAGACCGCTGCAGTTTCTTCTTCCTCCCTTCATGGCTTTCGCCTCGGTTGTCACGTCTTCTGGTCGTGCACACGTTGTTACTCAGGGCAAATGGCTGATCGACACTGGTGCTACGAATCATATGACCGGCCATCTCCCGTGTTTTTCTCTCCTAGAAAAACATGCTCGCTTGCCCCCAGTTACTCTCGCTGACGGCTCTTCATCATCAGTTCATGGCACAGGGATAGTTCATGTCACCCCGTCTCTTCACTTGGCGGATACTCTATATGTGCCCCAGTTCCCGTGCAACTTATTATCTGTTACATCTCTTTGCAAGCAATTACAGTGTTCCGTCACATTTACTTCTACTTCTTGCTCTTTTCAGGATCCGGACTCCCAACGGACGATTGCTACTGGGACTGAGAGTGGCGGCTTATACTTCCTAGACAACATTTCTGCTTTTTCCACCTTCTCCTCCACCTCCACAGATCTTCTCCAATGGCATCTCCGCATTGGTCATGCTCCTCCCCGTCTTCTTCGTCAACTTCTGCCCCACCTTCCTCCTCAAAGTCCTCCGCTCAACTGTGAGGCCTGTCAGCTTGGCAAGCATCACCGCTCCTCCTTCCCTCCAAAGCACGTTCGTAGCTCTACCCGTCCGTTTGATCTTATCCACTCCGACATCTGGGGTCCTTCTCCTACTCTTACCATTGGTCGGGGTAGTTCCTATTTTGTCACGTTCATTGATGATTTCTCTCGCTGTACGTGGGTGTATCTGTTAAAAGATCGCTCCGAATTATTCTCTGTATGGACATCCTTCTATCTCATGATCAAAACTCAGTTTGATGTTTCTATCAAGGTTTTTCGGTCTGATAATGCCGCAGAATATCTCAGTCGTGACTTCTCTACATTCTGCATGCAAAATGGGATTCTTCATCAAACTAGTTGTGTCTATTCTTCACAACAAAATGGTGTAGCCGAACGCAAAAACCGACACCTGCTCGATGTCGCTCGCACCTTGATGACCCAGATGCATGTTCCTCGCTCCTATTGGGGCTATGCTGTTCTCCTTGCCTGCTACCTCATCAATCGCATTCCCTCCACGGTTCTCCATGGCCAAACCCCATTCTCCATTTTGTATCCGGGCAAGGAGCCGTTTTCATCTCCCTCTCCAAATCTTTGGATGCACTGCCTTTGTGCATGCCCCTTCTGCCACCCGTGATAAGCTCTCCCCTCGCTCCACCAAATGTGTCTTTCTGTGGTATTCCACCACTCAGAAAGGCTACTGTTGCTTTGATCCTGTCCTTCGTAAGCAGTTCGTCTCTGCTGACGTCACCTTCTTCGAGAATACCTCCTACTTTTCGGATGCCTCTTCTCCTCTTCTCCCAGCTTCTGATTCTCCTGCCGTTCCCTTCGTTCCCTCGTCTCCTCCTACACTCTCCACCACTACACCGTCTCCACCCCTCCTCTTCCTCCACCTCTCTCTCTCCCTTCCCCACCACCCTCTCCCTCCTCTCCGCTGTCGTCGCTCTCTTCTCCCGGGCCAGCTTTCTCTACCACGGATGCTCCGGATGCCGCGGGCCCGGCTGACCTGGATCTTCCTATAGCTCTTCGCAAAGGGGTGCGGACGTGCACCTTACACCCCCTTGCTGCTGTTGTTTCCTATGATCGTCTTACTCCTTCTCGCAGGGCCTTTGCACTGGCTATCTCTGCCACTGCCACACCCCGCTCCTATCAGGAGGCCCTTGCTATTCCCCACTGGAAGATGGCCATGGATGAGGAAATGGCGACCCTCACTGAGCGGGGTACCTGGACTCTTGTTCCTCCTCCCTTTGGCACTGATGTTGTTGGCTGTCGCTGGGTCTTTGTGGTCAAATTAGCCCAGACGGCACTGTGGATCGGTATAAGGCTCGCCTTGTGGCTAAGGGCTTTACTCAGACCTATGGGGTTGATTACTTTGACACCTTCTCCCCTGTGGCTCGTCTCAGCACAATCCGGGTTCTTCTCTCTGTGGCCGTCAATCGGGATTGGCCAATTTCTCAGCTGGACGTCAAGAATGCCTTCCTTTATGGTGATCTTCACGAGGCCGTTTACATGGAGCAACCTCCTGGGTATGTTGCTCAGGGGGAGACACGAGTATGCCGGCTGCAGAAGGCAATTTATGGCCTCAAGCAGAGTCCTCGAGCTTGGTTTGACAAGTTCAGCGGTATTGTGGCGGCTGTGGTTTTGTGCGAAGCTCTGCTGATCACTCTCTCTTTATTCGCAAAACTCCTTCTGGCTGGTTGTTCTTGCTGTATACGTCGATGATATTCTTCTCACTGGCGATGACCAGGAAGGGGTAGCCCTGACAAAGCTACATCTTCGCCAACATCTGATCACTAAAGATATGGGCTCTCCAAAGTACTTTCTGGGGATCGAACTCTCTCGGAAGCCCGACTCCTTAGTTCTCTCTCAGCGTAAGTATGCCCTTGATCTTTTAAAAGAGGCAGGATTGACTGGAGCTAAACCTGCCCGATGTCCCATGGCTATTGGGGAGGACAAAACCTGGACAGATGATTCGCCTCTTCTTTCAGATAGTTCGCGGTACAGGCGTCTGGTTGGTAAGCTCATATATCTCACAGTGACCAGACCCGACATTTCTTATGCTGTGGGCAAGGTGAGTCAATTCATGCAAGCGCCCAGGGATTGTCATCTTCAGTCCGCCTTGCGGATCTTGGAATATTTCAAAGCAGCGCCTGGGAAAGGATTACTGTTTCAGAAGAATGGTCATATGAGGATTGAAGCCTACTCAGATGCAAGTTATGCTGATGACAAAGGGGATCGCAAGTCTACCTCAGGTTTTGCACCTTTGTTGGGGGAAATCTGGTGAGCTGGAAGAGTAAAAAGCAGTCTGTTGTCTCCAGGTCCAGTGCAGAAGCTGAGTATCGCAGTATGGCGTCAACCACTTGTGAGTTGAAATGGTTGCGGGCTCTCATGCTAGATTTAGGAGAGGTGTACAACCATCCTCTACCTATGTTCTGTGATAACAAGGCCGCCATATACATCTCCAAAAATCCGGTATTCCATGAAAGAACAAAGCACATTGAGGTTGACTGCCATTTCATTCGTGAAGAGATTTTAAAAGAACAGATTTGCACTCTGTTTGTCACATCTGATAAAGAGCTAGCTGACATCTTCACCAAGCCAGTCTCCGCCTCGTTTCTGCATGTTTGCGACAAGCTGGGCATGATTGATATATATGCTCCAGCTTGAGGGGGAGTGTTGAAGTTGGAGACCGGGCGGTCTGTCTTGGCGGGTTGGAGACCGTGCGGTCTGGCGGTTTGACTCAGCGACTTGTAAACCGGGCGGTCTAGCAATCTTCACAGGCGACCTCCCTGCATCTCTTATTGTAAGCCGTGCGGTTAGTCCTTCTGTCTAACCGCGCGGCCTGTGCGGTTTACTTTGTACAGTCCGCTTAGCTTGTAAATTTTAGTCCCACATCTCTTATTTGTATTCTCTCTTCTCTCCTCCATTCTATATAAGGGAGGGCATACCTTTGTAATAGTTATCTTTTTTGGATAATAAAATTTCGATTATTCAAAAGTTTATTCGGCTTGTTCTCTTCTTTTCGCTTCCTTTCTCTACTTTCTAACAAGTAAGAAGCATTTTCAAAGAAGGTAACATCCGCAGAGACAAACTGTTTGTGGGTGACGGGGTCAAAGCAACAATAACCCGTCTGAGTGGGAGAGTACCCCAGAAAGATACATTTAGTGGACCGAGGGGAGAGTTTGTCGCGGGTGGTAGAGGGAGCATGCACAAAGGCTGTGCAGCCAAAAATACGTAGAGGAAGAGGAAATGGTTCTTTGCTCGGATAGAGAATGGAGAAAGGAGTTTGACCATGAAGAACGGTGGAGGGAATGTGATTGATGAGATAACAAGAGATGAGAACAGCATAGCCCCAGTAGGAGCGAGGGACATGCATTTGCATAAGCAGAGTGCGAGCAACATCAAGGAGGTGACGGTTTTTGCGTTCCGCCACGCCATTTTGTTGGGAAGAGTAAACGCAACTGGTTTGATGAAAAATCCCATGTTGCATACAGAAAGAGGAAAAGGCCTGACTAAGATGTTCTTTAGCGTTATCCGAGCCTAAGATTTTAATGGAAACTCCAAACTGAGTTTGAATTGAATGATAAAAGGATGTCCATACATCAAAAAGTTCAGAACGGTCTCGTAAGAGATAGACCCAAGTACAGCGAGAAAAATCATCAATGAACGTAACAAAGTAAGAACTACCACGTCCAATGGTAAGGGTAGGAGCAGGACCCCAGATGTCAGAGTGAACAAGATCAAACGGACGTGTAGATCCACGATCTTGCTTAGGTGGAAAGGAAGAGCGGTGATGCTTGCCAAGTTGACATGCGTCATAATTAAGAGGAGGATGTTGGGAAGGGAGGTGGGGGAGAAGTTGGAGAAGAAGGCGAGGGGGGGCATGACCAAGGAGAAGATGCCATTGGAGAAGATCCGTAGAGGAGGAGGAGAAGGCAGATAGAGCAGAGGCATTGTCGAGGAAGTAGAGGCCGCCGCTCTCAGTCCCAGTAGCAATCGTCTGTTGGGAGGCCGGATCCTGAAAAGAACAAGAGGTAGGAGTGAATGTGATGGAGCACCGTAGTTGCTTGCATAAAGATGTAACAGATAATAAATTACAAGGAAACTGGGGCACATAGAGGGTATCGGCAAGGCAGAGAGACGAAGTGACTTGAACCATTCCCGTCCCATTGACCGGGGAGGAAGAACCATCCGCAACTATGACAGGGGGCAACTGATCATGTGTGTCGAGATGAGAGAAACCGTGAGGATTTCCTGTCATATGAGCTGTAGCACCAGAGTCGATCAACCAGTGTCCACGAGTAACAGTGTGGGCACTACCAGAAGAGGTGACCACCAAGGCGGACAGCTCGGAGGTTGAAGCCATTGAAGAGAGACAAAGAGAGAACAGGAAGCAGCGGCGACAATAACAAGTCGCAAGCCAGGCGAACAGAAGCAGGCCGCACGAATAGGAGAAAATAGGGCAGACGGCAAAAGTGAGGCCGCAACGACTAGGAAGCAGGAGCGCCTAGAAGGAAAGAGGTCGCGATGACCTAATGACAGGTCACGACAAAGAAGAGCAGCTAGAGAAGAGAAGCAATGAGAAACAAGCCGCGCGAACAGGGAAGCGGTCAAAAGAGAAGGCAAGCTGCGAAGACAGGTCTTGGAAAGCAGAAACAAGCCGCGAGAACCAAAGAGCGCATACAATCAAGAGGAAAAGACCGTGTCCTCTGATACCATGTTAGAAACGAACAAGAACAAGCCGGAAGTGGTTTAATAGAAACTTTATTATCTCAAAAAGGTATCTATTACAAAGGTATGACCTCCCTTATATAGAATGGAGGAGAGAAGAGAGAATACAAATAAGAGATGTGAGACTAAAGATTTACAGGACACGAGCGGACTATACAGACACAAACCGCACAAGCCGCGCGGTTAGACAAAAGGGCTAACCGCTTGGCTACCGTCTGAGAGAGAGAGAGATCTCCATGAGAGACCGCTAGACTGCCCGGTCTCCAAGTAGCCAGAGACAAACCGCTAGACCGCTTGGACCTCAGACAGCAACGCACAACAACCAAATCGCTGAAAGGTAATAGTAAAACCGCGCAGTCATCAACCCGCCAAGCTAGACCGCCAGACCGCCCGGTTACCAACTTCAACATGTCGACACATGATGAAGTTCAGTCTCGACACTTTGCTGACAAAGATAGAGTTTCAAGAAGTGACTGGATGACTTGACAGCTGTCGTTACCAACCGGTCTACTGCAACTGTCAGAGTTGTCAGAAGTTTGTTAGAAACCGGATCAGCCGGTTACCATGGAGAAAGTCCATATAAAGGCATTATCCTTCAACAAAAAGAGTTGATAGTGGATAGTTGTTGACGACCAATCAATACAGAATACTAAAAAAAGAGAAACAGAAGAATTTGGAGAGAGAGAGATCCAAAGAAGAAAGGGGCTTTCATCATCAAGTCCCTTAAGTGCAGATCCTGAACCAATCTGCTAAGAAGGATTCAGATTGAGATCTGAATTTCAAGAAAGAAGCTGATTGAAGATCAACTTCACAGGAGTTCAACCCTACTGAGTTCATATTCAAGAAACTTTGAAGAAAGCTAAGAGTGGTTGTTCTCTACCATCAGATTCTTCCAAGAACTGATCAAGAAGCCATCCATCCTTTCTCTCTCTACCAGGGTGGTGGTAAAATACTTTGTTAAATCTATTTTCTGTAGGATCTGTATAAGATCTGAGCTGTAAGCCTGTTTTATAAAGGCTGAGTTGTAGGAGATTTAGATCTCTGAGTGGTAGGGCTTGTTGTAGGCTGAGGTAGGGCTGTGAGCCTGAGCTGTAGGAGATTGTTATCTCTGAGTTATAGGCCTTACTGAAGGATGAGGTAGGGCTGTGTGCCGGAGCTGTAGGAGTGTGGACTCACTCTGAGATGTAGGAACCTTGATTGGGTTCTGAGCTGTAAGATCTGCGGATCTGAGGTGAAGAGAATAAGTTAGGCCGAATCTAGCACACTGCTAGATAGGCGAAGGGGGGAAGTGGATGTACCTAGACCTTGGGGAACAACTATAAAATCTGTGTGCAATCTATAATTATGTGATTCCATGTATTCTGTGCTGTGTTAGCTGTAGAAATATCAGTTTTAGAGTAATTAACTGAATAGATATTATGCCTTAAAAGAAAAAGGAATTACACCTATTCACCCCCCCTCTAGGTGGTTAGGCACTAATTCTTTCAGGAAAGAAGTCATGCGGCTAGAAAAGGAGGCCGCATGAAAATTAGATAGAGAGGACCGCGTGAACTGGAAGGAGTTCGCGGGGATAAAAGAGGTAGAGGAATCGCAAAAACAGGTCACAGATAGAAGGATGGAGCGAGAAGAGAGGCCGCACACACAAAAGGGCGGTGATAAGGAAGGGAAAAGAGGCCGCACGAACTGACTATAAGAAGAAGGCAAATCGCGCGGGCAGAAGAAGGCATCAAATCAGGCGAAAAAGATCGAGTGCACTGATACCATGTGAGAACAGACAAGTGGAAACCGAAAATTGGAATAACAGAAATTTTATTACACAAAAAAGGTGTTTATTACAAAGGTATGGCCTCCCTTTTATATAATAGAAGAGATGAGAGAGATTACAATGAAGCAATGTGGGACTAAATAATTACAGGTTAAAGCAGTTTAACATAAAAACAAACCGAACATGCTGCACGGTTAGCCGAATAGGCTAACCGCCTGATAACCACCAGAAGGAGAGAACAAGCCGCTATGGGAGACCGCTAGACCTCCCGATCTCCAAGTCGCCTGAGACAAACCGTTAGATCGCCCGGATACCAACTACAACATTCCAGCCACCAAATCGCTGGAGAGAAACCGACAGACCGTTTGGTCTCTATCCGCTAGAGTCAGACTACCAGACCTCCCGGTCTCCATACAGCAACAGGTTTGCACTTGTGGGTTTAGAAGGAACCATAAGAAATGGAGCTTCAAGTCTACAGCAATAAAAACTTTGGGAGTTGGAAAGAAAGGATCAGGCAAATCATGGAAGCCATTAATCCTAAAGTCTTAGCATCAATTCAAGAAAGACCCTTCTTTCCCATGAAGATCTCTACATTAGATGCAAGTATCTTGACCCCAAAGAGCTATAGTGAAATGACTGAGGATGAAATCATCCTAGCTACTATGGACATGAGAGCACAAAACACCATGGAAAGTGTCATGGATGACTCCACCATCCAAATTTTGGTCCACTACATGACAATCATAAAGATGTGGGATTCTCTTACTGTCTATATGGAGGGGACATAGAAAGTCAGTCTTTCTGACAGTGATTTAGAGTCTGAAGAAAAAGAAGCCTTCATTAGGCTACTTGCTGCCATTGCAGATGAAGCAGAAGATAATCCAGATGCTAGTCTAAAGATCAGGGCCCTCTATCACATCCAGAAAGTGATTCAGATGAGGATGATAAAGAAGAAGATGACTACAAATGTTATGGGCTAATTATCATGAAAGAAGAAGAAGAATCCTGTCAGGATCAGCCTGATCTAGATCAGGTACAATCTCTGTCTAGTTCTTCTTATTGCTCAGGTTATGAGACCAGTCCAGATTCAGAAGCATACTCATCCAGTGATGAGGAAGATGACTACAACTATTAGGGCTAATAGACATGACAGAAGAAGAAGAATCCTAACAGGATTGACCAGGTCCAGATAAGATACATTCTCTCTCTAGTCTTCTTATTGTTCATATTTTGAGGCCAGTCCAGATTCTGATGCATCCTCATCCAGTGATGAAAATGACTCTGAATTTGAGGCAGATGTCAATCAATTAATTGACAAGTATGGTCAAATTTTGGATGCTTTGAGAAGAAGCAAGAAGTTGGCCAAGGATCAGGCTAAGGAGATTATCTCCCTACAGCTAGCTGCTTCCCAGCAATCTGATTCAACATCTTTACTGGAGTAGAAAGTGAGGGAAGTTAGCCAACTAAAGTCTATCCAACTTGAGACCATAAGCCAGAAGGACAAGATCATTTTGGATCTTGAAGAGAAGCTTGAGAGGCAAAAGATAATTGCGGCAAATTTCTTTAAGCTTGATGCCCTCAAGAGAGCTGCTGAATCCAACAGATTCTAGAGTTGCTCTCTCCCAAAGGAGAGGCAAAGCTCTTGTAGTGCCACAATCAACCTTTCACAAGGTAATCCTCCCTTCTAACTGGTATAACAAGGGCTGCATGTATGGTCACTATAAGAATGAGAATTCTTCTTGTAAGAATATAAGTGTATCTTACAATATGAGAAGAAAGGGTAGGGGAATGAATGCCTTTAAGGCTCTCATGAAGAATTACAAATGGCCCATTCTGGACCATTTATATTTGGTGCCTTAACCCAACTCTCAAGGACAAGGCAATGACTTTCACTCAATCCCATCCAGTAAGGACTCAGACTAAGGGTTAGTATACCAGTAAGCCTGACTTGACTATTTCTGATGATATAAATAGTATGTCATCTGCAATGAAGATAACTGTAAATAGCATTCAGAGCAAGCAAAGGAAGCCTGTTGGAAGACTAACCTTCAGTCAGATCCTTGCTGAAAGGAACTTGAAGAAAGTTGTTGCTACTCTTCCTTTTGTTCAGTCAACAGTTAACCAAACTGCAGGACCTACTCAGAAAAGGATATATAAGATCCATTAGTGTTTGTGCTGTGCCAAGGTGGGGTATTTTGCCCTAGATTGCTTGCACAATCCTTCTGTCCCAAGAGCAAAAGTTAGCCTACCTGTCAGAAATGCTGCTGGTAGTCAAGTTAGATTTCAGACTAATCAGAACCTAGGACCCAATACCTATTGGAGTCCTAAGGTAGGATGAACTCTATTTTGCAGGATAGTCTAAGGATCCATGGTGAAAGTGCGGAATCTCTGAATGCTAGATTAGGGATCTTAATCAAGGTGTTAACCTTTATTGACCAACCTCCCTCTGATACCACTTTAAAGTATCTAGCGTCTACCTAAATCACCTAGAGGGGGTGAATAGGTTATGTTTGCTTCTTTTTGTGGAATAAAAACATTTAAAAGACAAGCACATAAACACATAGATTTTTATAGTGGTTTGATGAGTCCATGTTTTATACCTATTTTCGGACTCATCTGGGCTAGTTTTCACGTATTTGCACTTCACGTTTTGTTCTATATCGTTCATATTTCATCTTGTCTTTATTTCCATAGGAAGTGCACACTTAGGCCCATGGTTGTGTAATTTTGTACTTTTAATGTTTGTACTCCCTTTTTGTTATTGCCTGGAATGTCTGCACATATCAGTGCTGGGTTTAGGGGTTGTGTGCATGTTCCTGGGATGTTTGGAAGCAGGAATACTGCGCACGCTCATCGGATTTAGTGCGCATGACCACTGGTCGTGCTCCACTGCTCATGCGCAATGTTCCCTGATTTCCCGAATCTGCCTGGGGTATGCGCACTATCACTGGACACAGTGCGCACGACCACTGGTCGTGCTCCACTGATAGTGTGCATTGATTCCATATTTTTCCAAAATTTGCCTGGGGCAAACGCACTACCACTAGACATAGTGCGCACGACCACTGGTCGTGCGCCACTGGTCGTGTGCATTATAATTTCTGCAATATATAAATTCGCAGGTTCCGCCCTAATTCCGGATCGCTCGATATTTCTCCGCCATTTTTCGTCCCCGACGAAGGTTTTCGCCGTTCCCCTTCATCTTCCACCCTAGGGAGGTGCTCCGGGCAAGCTTTCACCGCCAAATCCAAGCCGGAGCTTCCTCTCGGCCTCCTCCTTCATCCTTGAACTATAAGAAGAGCTTGACCTAGCTTTCTCCATCAAGCTAGGGGAAGTTGTGCCATCCTCCACCGGATCGTGACACGAAGAAGATGGGCCATTGGAAGGTGGTGACAGCCCTTCTCTACCCCGGACTCAGTTGCGGACCGAGCTTGGACGCGGATTGACAACCCGACGATTCCAACCGTGAATCCTCAGCAAGGCTTCAGATTCGGTCGATTTCACACACTTTTCTTCTCTTGTTGTTGATAGTTTAGTTGAACACTTTGTATTTGATGAAGCTATGCTTAGTGTAATATATGTTTATGTGTAATCATGTCTATGTGATTGTATATTTTCATTATATTTACTTGAGGTGCGCCCATATTCCATCCACCACCATCCAACCTTGCCGTTCTAGCAATTGCTAGAAGCGTGCGTAGTGAAGAGGTGCTTACGACCCTCATTCCGCCATTCTCACCACCTCATCCGCAAGCCTACTCGCCCATCCGCCTAGCGATTCGGTGCATAGCGGCCCGACTAGTCTTCCATCCCACCTGGCGAAGCATCGCATAGCGGCGTTGCATAGGAGTAGTTGTTATTATTTTATTTTCTGTATCCGCAAATATCAAAGACCCCATCGTTACCTCCGACCTAAGGACTTCAATCTCAAGTCCTCCTCGAAATTAACTCCACCTTACTGTGTTCCTTGTGAGATCGATACTTGGGAAAACCCCCATTTTATATTACTTGTGCGACCGGTTCACTGCCGTGATCTTAAGCATCAAGTTTTTGGCGCCGTTGCCGGGGAACACAGTCGTGTGAGTTTTTGGAGAGGGAGACGTGAGATTTCTTTCCTTTTCCTTTGTAAATCGCTTTTATTTTGTTCTATTTTTGTTTTGCCTTCCTTTTTATTGTTTTTTTAGGCAATTATAGTAATATATTGTTGGATTTAGTAGTTTGCACAATTTATTTTGAATCTGCTGTTTCTACACCATGTGGGGATATTCATATGCCCAATGTCGTTGGTGGGGGAAGCCTTCCCACGCTAGTCATGAATGCCCTACAAGAGATATTGAGCATAAGCCTCAGCGCACAATGCATGAGATGTTGTATTCGTACAACCTTTCGAACACTGTGCCCCGAGCTTATGGTCAATCGTCCTCGCCACATACACCGTTCTCCTATTCCTCTTAGGCCCCACAAGGACCGCAACGTAATGGGAGAAAGTGTTTGTATTGTCGTAGAACAGATCATGTCATGAAGGATTATGCCGAGTACCTCCGTGTTATGGAAGAGGATGATGAGCCGGACATCCGGATCATCCCGACTCCTACCCTTGGTGGCACACCTTCATCTTCTGGTTATGTATCCCTGTCACCTTTATTTGTTGAAGGGAATGATGTGGACACAACCGCCAGATGTGTGGCTGATCTAGGCTTCGACATGGCTGAGCCCATCTCTCCTGTGCATACATCTCCAAGCGTGGAGCCGATTCTTTGTGAGGAACCTGCGCTTGACTTTTATTCAAGCAAAGTTCTTCCGCCTTTTGTGCATTCTACTTCAGTCGCCTCTGGCGACATTTTTGACAATGCAACATAAGTTGAGGCTTGTGATACATGGGTTGTTTCCACTCCCATGGAGGAGGACAACCTTCTTGGTGTCAAGGATTCTCCCTTGATACCAAAGGAGGAAGTCCAAGTCTTGGTGGAGGCCTCTATGGATCCAGCTGAGCCTTGTAGCATTGTCGAGATTACTGACGATATTTTTCTACCTCAGCCTTTGGGGAGTGAAACTGGGATCATTCCCCCGATTATTTCTTTATGTTCTTCGTCTCTTTTATTTCTTGACCCCCCTTCCGTTTCTGCGCCTATGTAGGTTGAATCTCCACAGGTAAGTTGGGTTGACGTTGAGCCTTGCGCTCAGGCTATCGACGAGTGCATCATCTTGTGTGAGGAGGTTCCTACCTCCTTCACAGTGGAAGCCCCTAGTGTCACCTTCGCCCCCAACGAACTTATGGTAGATGATACCTTGCTAGGAAAGGATTTGTTTTGTGGTGAGATGAGTGAGGACCAGGCCTCCTCCTCATCCTACTTCCTATTTCCTCTACCTGTGTTGGGCAGGTATGATTATTTAGGTAGAGGGGTAACTGCTCTATCACCGTAGCGGTACCCGTTACCGAAACGGATATTTGAACAGTTACCTGTGCATTTTTCGTTTCATAGGCCCATTAGCTAGAACCTTTTCGTAGTCGAATAAGTCGTGCTGGGATGACAATAACCCCAGTACTTATATTTTATTTTCTGCATTTTATTTTTCATGTCTATTTTAGTTTTAGCATTTCTTGTTGTATATTTTTCTTGTGTTTTTGCGGAGCTCACCCCTGCAAGTATTCATAGCAAATTGCATTGGCGGGGTTCTGATTCTTCGTATGGAGGGCCTGCTTCAGGTTTCCACGCGTCTTCTGGTATGCTCACTAGCTGAGCATGGGGTAAACTCTTCCCTTAGCTCTTTATGATTTTAATTTCTCTATCTTATGATTTGTTGCTTAGTTTAAGTCTAGGGGAGAGATTTGTTACCTATTGCACGTGCACATCTCATGTGCATACTAGAAGCTTTTATTGTTATATTTTGATTAGTTCATTGCATCACACACCACTACAACCACATGACCGCGTGCTTATCTTTTTGCATGCTGCGAGTTAAACTCATTTCTTTGTTAGATTTGAGAAAATTATGGTGCTGACATAGGATTGTGAGACGGAGTAAAATGTTGGCCTTGTTGTGTTTCTTGTCAACTGCTCTCGTCTCGTGTAGAAATTGGAGTAGATTTAATTTTTCTGTATGCTTTTAGTTTTATATTTTTCTAATTGCGTAAATCCTTTTTATTCTACTCAAAAGTTGGTGAATCCGGTGTGAATCCGACGGTAGCTTAGGGATGTGTGTAGACGGCCGTTAGTTTTGTATTGCTTGAGTCGGGAGGAGGGATAGTCTTTCTCGTTGGCTAAGAACTTGCCCCAAGCTATTCTTGAAGCATGGGTATAGGTTAGTCATGCATGAGTGTGATGTAGGCCATCATTTTGGCCCGGTTGAGCTTTGTACCATTCCTAACATCTTATCCTCGCTAGCCCCGTTGTGCCTACCCATTCTTTTGATTCAGCTCCCCCTTTATTTCACCAAAGCCTCAAAGCCAATCCTAGTCGCACTCCCAAGTTGAGCTTTAGTGTTTACATTTTAATGTTGGGATGTGATGTGGTGATTTTACTTGTGATTATGTGGATGTGCTCCAATGTTATATTTGCTGAATTGTGAAAATAAAATGAAGAAAAGAAAAAGAAAAATATTTGTAAAGAAAAAGGAAAAGAAAAAAAAAGTGAAAAGGAAAAGAAAAATTGAAAATCCTATTTTAGATGTGCTTATTTTTGGAGTAGGCGGTGCACACACCCATATGTTAAAAGTTAAGTTTGGGGGCGTGGTGTACCCGCGTGTATTTTGCTTAGTAGAGGGATTCATTTTTATACTAGCTCATTTGGGTTAGGTGCATAGCCTTCCTGTATATCTTTGTTTACCTCACCAAAACCCAAGCCCCATCTCTTCACCTAAAGTCCTACTGATTCGTGTGCGAACCAAACCAGTGCCGTGGAGAGAATGCGAAAGGGCAAGCATATGGTCACCGACATTGGTGGATTCCTTTGGAGGTTATCCCGAGCCCCGATCTTTGGCAATGCTCGCCTAGCGATTAGTCTACTTTCTCCCTACACATGACCGGATGATTCACCGTGATTCTATTTTTGAGTAATAATAAAATGTTGATACGCATTGTGAAAAGTATAAACTATTTTGTATACTTAGAAATTTCTTCTATTATATTTTTACGCCCGCGAGCATGCGACTTTGCATGGTACTTCGTATCGCAATTTCTTTGTTAACTAGTATTTTTCCCTATCTGCTTAGATTTTGTTTGCTCGGGATGCGCAAACAGTTAAGTCTGGGGGTGTGATGAGTCCATGTTTTATACCTATTTTCGGACTCATCTGGGCTAGTTTTCACGCATTTGCACTTCACTTTTAGTTCTATATCGTTCATATTTCATCTTGTCTTTATTTCCATAGGAAGTGCACACTTAGGCCCATGGTTGTGTATTTTTGTACTTTTAATGTTTGTACTCCCTTTTTGTTATTGCATGGAATGTCTGCACATATCAGTGCTGGGTTTAGGGGTTGTGTGCATGTTCCGGGGATGTTTGGAAGCAGGAATACTGCGCACGCTCATCGGATTTAGTGCGCACGACCACTGGTCGTGCGCCACTGCTCGTGCGCAATGTTCCCTGATTTCCCGAATCTGCCTGGGGTATGCGCACTATCACTGGACACAGTGCGCACGACCACTGGTCGTGCGCCACTGATCGTGTGCATTGATTCCATATTTTTCCAAAATCTACCTGGGGCAAACGCACTACCACTGGACACAGTGCGCATGACCACTGGTCGTGCGCCACTGGTCGTGTGCATTATAATTTCTGTAATCTATAAATTCGCAGGTTCCGCCCTAATTCCGGATCACTCGATATTTCTTCGCCATTTTTCGTCCCCGACGAAGGTTTCCGCCGTTCCCCTTCATCTTCCACCCTAGGGAGGTGCTCCGGGCAAGCTTTCACCGCCAAATCCAAGCCGGATCTTCCTCTCGGCCTCCTCCTTCATCCTTGAACTATAAGAAGAGCTTGACCTAGCTTTCTCCATCAAGCTAGTGGAAGTTGTGCTATCCTCAACCGGATCGTGACACGAAGAAGACGAGCCATTGGAAGGTGGTGACAACCCTTCTCTACCCCGGACGCAGTTGTGGACTGAGCTTGGATGCGGATTGACAACCCGACGATTCCAACCGTGAATCCTCAGCAAGGCTTCGGATCCGGTCGATTTCGCACACTTTTCTTCTCTTGTTGTTGATAGTTTAGTTGAACACTTTGTATTTGATGAAGCTATGCTTAGTGTAATATATGTTTATGTGTAATCATGTCTATGTGATTGTATATTTTCATTATATTTACTTGAGGTGCACCCATATTCCATCCACCACCATCCACCCTTGCCGTTCTAGCAATTGCTAGAAGCGTGCGTAGTGAAGAGGTGCTTACGACCCTCATTCCGCCATTCTCACCACCTCATCCGCAAGCCTACTCACCCATCCGCCTAGCGATTCGGTGCATAGCAGCCCGACTAGTCTTCCATCCCGCCTGGAGAAGCATCGCATAGCGGCGTTGCATAGGAGTAGTTGTTATTATTTTATTTTCTGTATCCACAAATATCAAAGCCCCCATCATTACCTCCGACCTAAGGACTTCAATCTCAAGTCCTCCTCGAAATTAACTCCATCTTACTGTGTTCCTTGTGAGATCGATACTTGGGAAAACCCCCATTTTATATTATTTGTGCGACCGGTTCACTGCCGTGATCTTAAGCATCATGGTTCCCCGTATTTGATATGCACACTGCCCCGCCTTACCTATCTACCACAAAGGGTATGATTCAACTACTTCACTTTCTCATATTAAACCAATCTTACACCTCATATCAACATTCCTACACCTCGATCCACAAGCCGGATCTACACTTCGATCCAGAAACCAGATCAACAACCTCGATCCACAAATGGATCTATAATCTCGGAGATAAAACTCCTACAAAAGAAAAACAAATCACAACAATAAAGAGAATGTTTTATAGTTCAGATCTGAATTCTTCTTGGATCTTCCTTCTTGAAACTTGAACAACTTGATGGAGAAGGTTGAGGAAGAAAAATAAGAGGAATGATCTGAAGGCTATGATGCGACCCGATCGAATAGAAGTTGAAGAAGCTGATCATCTTGGATTGGATGAATTTGTCTTGCTATGAATCTATAACACCCAAAATCCCAAAATTGAGCTAATGCTGGGCAACATGGCCTAGGACACGGGCATGTCCCAAGACATGTCCTGCTCTGTATGGTTGAGTAGCCTGTCGAGTTGGGCACACGGCCTGTGACACGGGCATGTCACATGGTCGTGTCCTTCTATGTATTTGGCCAAGGCAATGAGGCATGGTGAACACGTGATAGACACGGGCATGTCTGAAGCTGTGTTAGGGCACATAGCCTATGACACGAGCGTGTCACATGGCCATGTCCTATTCGGGATGAGTCGATTGTGTGCCACTTAAGGTACACAGCCTATGACACGGGCGTGTCACAGGCCGTGTTCAGCCAAAAATAGATATTTTTAGGGCGATTCGTGGCCGTTCATTCCCTCCAAATAGGATCTAACGATCCAGGTTTCCCCCTGCTGCTTTAAGGTCGGTATATGAGAGATCAACTCTCATTTAGCTTTGGCTATCCTCTTTCTAAAAGAGAAGAGAGAAGGGAGAGCAAGGAGGAGGAGGAGAAAGGGATCCGGCCGCCGGTGGAGCTTTATAGTTCCGAATCGAGATCTGAGGCTAGATTTGTGGAGGCAAGGACGATTGCGGAGGGATTTCCCATGGGTTGATTCTTGAATCCCCAATAGTCTTGCATATAGATCTGAAAATGTGTAGTATGAAATATACATGTAGTGTGAAGCCCATCTGGACAGGTTGGCTGGATTGGTGTTGTTTCATTTGCACACCGGAGAAGACTCCGCAGTTAAATGTGTAGTTTGTGGAGTCGATGGGTTGGACCTATGAAGGGCGGTAGCAGTAAGTACTGGAGTGGTAGTCCAGGAAAATACCCTTGTGATGCTTGTGCTGTGTGCTATGGCAAGACCAGTTTTCTGCCACTATAGGATGCTGCAGGGTTTGGGTGGAGTTGGGTGCAGAAAGAGTTTTTCTGCTGAACCCGCTAAGCGATCGCGAAGGACGCTAGCATGAACTCCCCTTGTTGATTGTGAAGCGAGTCCTTGGTGGACATTGTGGCTATTATGAAGTCAGTCCTTGGTGGACATTGTGGCTATTGTTAAGCTAGTCCTTGGTGGACAGTATGACTATTGTGAGCTGTAAGATCTCAAAAAGGCGTCATGCCGAGTAGGAAAGGTGAAACTGACCCGTACCTTAGATTTGGCCTCGAGTACGTTGGTATTCGTGATGGCAAGGCAACTTGAGCAACAAGGGTGGCTGATCCGTACCTGCGTTATGTCCGTCCAACTTGGAGACCTGAAAGTGTGGTCAGTTGGAGCGCATAATAAGAGTCTTAGGCCTACACGCCGCTAAGACTAAATGCTCAATACCTTTGGGTTTCAGACCATGAATGGTGGTGTTGGCCCTGGTTTTCCGGCGCACCAAGAAGGTGCCCTGAGTGCACGGATCCTCGGGCCGCGTGGCTGACGGTTGCTATATATTGTTTGTGCGTGACAGCACAATGTGTGATATATCTGCCTATGAATTGCTATGCCTGTAGGGAAGGAATACCACTACACGAGAAAGTGGTAGGGTCGTTATAAATTGGTCAGCTGAATGCTGACCGTTGCCTTGTTTACCACCGCTTGCTGGGTTGTCCCTGTACAGGTGCTGGAGAGCCGAGCGGGAAATATAAGGGCTGAAGTCCCTGCTCTGCGGCTGCTGCTGCTACTGCTAGCTCTTGAAGGCTAAGCAAAGTATTTTTATGTTGTGTTCATGTGTGGCCGGCCCGCGCGCCGATGTATGGAATCCACACTTGTAAAGAGGAACTATAAGGCCTTAAGGCCAAATGTTATTGTATGTGTTGTACATTCCTATATAAATGTGGTTGCTTATATTAGTGGACATTCCTGGTTTGAGTTCAGTATTATTGTTAAAAGCTTCCGCTTGAATGCTCTGTGTTAGGATACGATTATGATTTGATATTAATATGTAACCTCGACGTCTGTTTTGTGGCATATAGTGTGGGGCCCCGACTGGACCTTCTATTATATGCTATATGAACGGATGGAGTCATTACATTTTGGTATCAGCTTGTCTCGATCTTACCCTTTTGAATTCGTTGTCGTATTCTTTTGTGGGGTGGCGAGCACGTGTCAGTGCGAACCGCATTAATACTAATGAACTCTTGAATGTCCACTTAGGAATGCAAATAACTTGTTTGAGGAACCTGTGCGATCCTAAATTGTTGTTATTGCTTGTGCGGGGTCACTAATGTGTGTCTTGTTCACCTATAGGTGACTCTTAGTGGTGCTGGGCAGACTGAGCCACAACATTCTGATGAGAGTATGAAACCAGCTGAGGTGCCTACACCTCCCCCTTCTGCGGAAATCATCCGCTTAGTTGCTGAGGCACTGTTTGCAATGTTTCATGCACAGCCTAGTGGGAAAGCGCAGCCGACAGTGGTGTTAGAACAGGTTGGGGCAAGGCCAGAACCTGTTGCGGCTGTTGATCCTCGAGTAGATAAATGACATTTGAAGCAACTTATGAGCTTCAATCCTCCTATTTTTACGGGTGTGGGATCCCCAACACACGCGGAGGATTGGTTGTCGCGCGTCAAGCATATATTGACGGCGATCAGGACGAAGGAAGATCAGAAGGTCACCTTAGCCACCTTCTTATTGAAAGGAGATGCTCGGCTATGGTGGGACGAGATAGAGTGACACCACTTAGCGGGCAGGCAATTAATAGAAGTCTCAATTGAGGAATTCTCACGACTATTCTTGGCAAAGCACCTACCAGCGGCACAACGCATTGCCATGGAAAATGAGTTCCAATGGCTAACACAAGGAGAAAGTAGTGTTGATACTTACCTGCATGAGTTCACAAGGTTGGGACGTTATGCGTGCTCTATCTTCGCCGATGAGCAACAAAAAACCAATAGGTTCTACGAAGGATTACGGGATGAGTTGCGATTCCTACTCTCAAGTTCGGTAAACCAAGGGTTTCAGGCGTTGGCCGATACTTCTTGTGCGCTGGAGAAAGATATCAAGCGGGTGCAGGGAAAAGGGGCTTGGCTGTGACAAAGCCAGAGTTCAAAGCGCCCCGACCTGGGAAGTCGTACTAGCCAAAGAGATGGGACAAGAGATCTAAGTCATCAGGACAAGCTCCTTCTACGGTTGCATTGCGTGCAACATCGAGGCCAGAGACTCATACCTGCTTTACATGTGGCAAAGTGGGGCATCTAGCCCATGAATGTTGGGTTGTTCCGCCAAAGGTGGAAAGGAAGATGGTAGCATCTTATGCTGATAAAGGAAAGACAGTGGTGGAGTCCTCTACATCCCAGGCGCAACCCCGAGTTTATAATCTTGGCATCAGGAGGCCATAAAGCAAAGTGACGTCGTCACAGGTACGATTTTAGTTATTGATTGCTTTTCTTATTTCATACCTTGTTTGTAGCATATGTATGATGTATTTGCTACAGGCTTTGTCCTGATTAGGAATAATCCGACAAGAGCACTGTTTGATATGGGTGCTTCACATTCATTTCTGTCTAAGGACTTCGTAACTCGCATTGGAGTACCTAGTCATGTGACGACAGATATCGTAAAGGTGTTATTACCGAATGAATGTATGATGCTTGTAGATAGGGCTTGCGATGTGGAAGTGCAAATAGGAAGTCGGGATTTCTGTTTGAACGCATCTGTGCTTCCGATATCGGAGTTTGATGTGGTCTTTGGTATGGACTGGCTCTCGGAGCAGCATGCCTTTATTGATTGCAAGTCAAAGGAGATCACATTAGGCCAAAATTCTGAGCTTCAGACTAAGTTTGCTGGTATGTGAGGGGTGAGCGGGACCTTGATGTCTGCACTCCAAGTCGTCAATGCCATTCAGAAGGGCGCGAAGTTATTCTTTACGCTGATTCAGGCTGTTGAGCCAAAGTCCAGTGTGAGTGATGTTCCGATTGTATCGGAGTTTGCTGATGTGTTTCCTAAGGATCTTCATGGGCTACCACCCCAGCGGGAGATCGACTTCACTATTGAGTTGGTGTCAGGTGCGAAACCTGTGACCCGCTCGCCATATCGCGTAGCCCCAAAGGAAATGACTGAATTGAAAGTCCAATTGCAAGAGTTGTTGGAACAGGGGTACATACGCCCAAGTATGTCACCTTGGAGCGCACCTATTCTTTTTGTGAAAAAGGATGGTAGTTTGTGGTTATGTATTGACTATCATGAATTGAATAAGCTGACAGAGGAGAACAAGTATCCGATTCCACGGATAGATTAATTGTTCAATCAGCTAGTGGGATCAACCGTCTATTCTAAATTGGATTTGAAATCTGGATATTACCAATTGTGGATTCGGGAAGGTGACATTCCCAAAACAGCATTTGGAACACAATATGGTCATTATGAGTTCACTATAATGCCGTTTGGGCTATGTAATGCGCCATCGATGTTCATGGACCTAATGCACCGCATGTTCCGAGAGTACTTGGACCTATTTTTGATTATATTCATTGATGATATCTTGGTATACTCTCAATCTGAATCTGATCGTGCAAATGATTTGCGATTGGTGTTGCATATCTTGCAGAGGAATAAGCTCTATGCCAAGATCTCAAAATGTGAGTTTTGGCTGTCGTCGGTGGATTTTCTTGGCCATGTGGTAAGTGGAGAGGGCATAACAGTGGATCTGTCAAAGATAAAAGCCATACAAGAGTAGCCGGTGTTGTCTTCGGTGGCCGAGGTAAGGAGTTTCCTTGGACTGGCAAGCTACTACAGACGTTTTGTTGAAAACTTCTCACGGATCGCTTTGCCTCTTACCACATTAACGCGGAAAAATTAGAAGTTCGTTTGGACGTGAGAGTGCGTGCGAGCTTTTGAAGAGCTAAAGACTCGTTTGACCACGGTGCCTATTTTAACATCGCCATGTGGTACAAACGACTATGAGAACTATAGTGATGCATCAGGGAGCGGCTTAGGCTGCATTCTTCTATAGTTTGGAAAGGTGATTGCTTATGGCTCACGCCAGTTGAAAGTGCATGAGTGAAATTATCCCATCCACGACTTGGAGTTGGCGGCATTATCTATATGGCATACAAGTGGATATCTTTACATACCATAAGAGCCTAAAGTACTTGTTGGATCAAAAGGATCTTAATATGCGACAACGAAGGTGGATGGAGTTCCTTGGGGACTACACCTTTGATATTCATTATACTCTCGGGAAGGGAAACATGGTCGCTGATGCCTTGAGTCATAGGACTCCGTCAATGGAAAATTGGTTGCAGATGCATGATGAGTATCTGATCCAGGAGTTGGAAGCATTAAAGATTTCTTCTGTTGACAAGAATTCCACAGCCGATGCATGCTTAAACTAGACAGAGGTACAATATGACCTTGTGGACAAGGTTCGACGAGCAACAGAGCTGGATGAAATTCTCCAACATTATGCAAAGGATTGGCTAGATGGTCAATTCTCCTGGGATGACATCCTTTTGCGGAAAGAGGGTCATTTGTGCGTCCCGAGTATGGGTAATTTGAGAGAAGAATTGATGTATGAAGCTCACTTTACAAAATATTCAATTCACCCTGGGAGCACAAAGATGTTCAAGGACATGAAAAAGTTGTTCTGGTGGCCAAGACTAAAGAAAGACAGCTCATTATGTGGTTAAATGTCAAACTTGTGCTTTGGTGAAAGCAGAATTCCAGAAGCCCGGAGTTTTCTTGAAGTTGTTACCTATTCTGGAATGGAAGTTTGATGATATTTCAATGGATTTCGTGCACGGGTTGTCGAGGTCTCAACGCGGGCATGATTCAATCTGGGTGATTGTAGACCGATTGACTAAAGTGGCTCACTTCTTTCCAAACAAGCGGGACTATTCAGTGGAAAGTTTGGTAAAACTCTGTGTGGAGAAGATTATACGATTGCACGGTGTTCCCCGTAACATCGTGAGTGACTGTTATGGGCAATTCACATCGAATGATTGAAGGCTAATCCATCAATTGTTGGGAACAAAGTTAATGCTCAATACGACCTTTCATCCCCAAACAGATGGCCAGACTAAGAGGACCAACAGAACAATGGAGGATATGCTGCGAATGTGCGCCCAGGATTTTGGTAAGAGATGGGAAGATCATCTCTATATGTTGGAGTTTGTCTACAATAATAGCTACCAAGCGAGCATCAGTATGACACCGTTTGAAGCTTTATATGATCGTAAGTGCCGTACACCGTTAGCTTGGGCCGAAGCAGGCGAATCCAAACTATATAAGTGTAAAGAAGTCGAAGAAGCTAACTCGACAATATGCTCTATTCGGGAGAGGCTACTGATAGCCCAGGATCGACAAGCAAAATACTACAATGCCAAGCATCAGAACGTGGAGTTCGCGGTGGGCGATTGGGTATATTTGAAGATTAAACCCTTCAAAGGCATGTCCAGGATTCGGCGTCTGAAAAAGTTAAGTCCGAGATATCTTGGTCCGTTTAAAGTGGTGGAGCGAATTGGGGAAGCTCCCTATCGCCTAACTCTTTCGGCGGAAATGAGTGTATTTCATGATGTGTTGCACATCTCTGTGCTTCGGAAAGCAGTCAAAGATCCAGCTCAAGTAATTGCGAACGATCGTGTGCCGGTTGAGTATGGGCTAACGATGAAGGTTAGGCCCATTTAGTTCGAGGATAGAGCCGATAGATTGTCGCGGAACAAGACAATCGGGATGGTCAAAGTCCGATGGGACAATTGTGGCCATGAGGAGCTAACATGGGAATGAGAGCAGACCATGCGAGCTGAATTTCCCGAGCTGTTTGTTTAACTGTTGTACAATACATATCTTATTGTAACATACACTTTGAAGTTATAACATTTTGACAGCTGGTTTCCTTGTTATGTGTAAATTTCGGGACGAAATTTCTTGTAAGGAGGGGAGGGTTGTGTTAAAGTATTAGACCGGGCGGTCTTGCGGTCTTGTCTGGCGATTTGTTGACCGAGCGGTCTGGCGGTCTCTCTCAGAAGCTTGGAGACCGGGCGGTCTATCGGTCTCCCATTGCGGCTTGTTCTTATCCTGCTGGATTTGCAGAGCGGTTAACCCATATGTCTAACCGCGCGGCCTGTGCGGTTTCCTTTATTTCTAGCCGCTCAGCCCTGTACATGTTTAGTCCCACATTGTTTGTTTGTACTCTCTCATATCTCCTTCATTCTATAAAAGGGAGGTCATACCTTTGTAAATGATATCTTTTTTGGATAATAAATTTTCAATTATTCAAAATTCTATCCGTTTGTCACTGCATGTTCGCTACTTTTAACATGGTATCAGAGCACACGGTCTTTTCCTCCTGATTGTGCATGCCCTCTAATTCTCGCGGCTTGTTTCTGCTTTACGCAACCTGTCTTCGCGGCTTGCCTTCTCTTCTGCCCGCTGCCCTGTTCGCGTGGCTTGTTTCTCCTTGCTTCTCCTCTCTAGCTGCTCTTCGTCGCCGCGACCTGTTTAGTTGTCGCCGCGACCTGTTTCCGTCCAGCCGCTCCTGCTTCCTAGTCGTTGCGGCCTGCTTCTGTTCGCCCGGCTTGCGACTTGTTTTTGTCACCGCTGCTTCTTGCTTCCTCTTCTCTTCTGTTCGCTCGGACTTTTCAGTACGCGCGACCTCTTCCCTGTGCCTTGGCCTGCTTCCTGGCCGCTAGTGTTCATGCGGCTTCTTCCCTTTAATCCGCTGCGGTTTCGTGCGAGTTGCTCTCTTTTTTCTCTCCCCGCGGCTTCTCTTCATATCGCGAGGTTTCCTGCTTTTTCCATGACTACTTACGGTCTCTCCACCCCTGTTATCTCCACCACTCCCGCAGCTCCTCCTCCACCTCCTCCTTCGTGCAACCTTGGCACGCTTTCTAAGCTTGTTGGCTCCAACTATCCCGAGTGGAGCGTTTCTCCTTTCTTCTTCGCTCTCAGCGCAAGCGTCATCACCTCACCGATGACCCTCCTCCTCGTACCTCGCCTGAATTTGATGACTGGGATGCGAGTGATGCCCTTGTCCGCACTTGGCTAGCCAACAGCCTCTCTGATGAGTGCCTTCCCGTCATTCGCCATGATGAGACGGTCAAGGCTGCCTGGCTTCACCTTGCTGCTCTCTATTCGAAGGGGGGCCAGACGTCCCACATTTATACTCTTTATGAGGACCTCTTTGCCCGCCCCTCCATGTCACCTGCTACTGCTTACCAGCAAGTTCAGGCTCTTAGCGTAGAGATCCTACAGAATCGTCCCTTCTCCGCGGACTTGGCTGACCAGCACAAACACTTCCAAGAACTCCTGGTTGTTTGTTATCTTCTCCGTCTTCCCGATTCCTATGATATGATCCGCCAACAGATCTTGGATGAGGCGGAATCTCCTACTTTGGATGCCACTGCGGCTCGCATTGCCACTGTTACTTCGCTACTCCAGCGGCCTCTGTTGGCCTCCTCCCCTTCCCAGGACTCCTATGCTCACCAGGCTCAGCAGGGGGGGTCCTAGTGGCCGGAGCCACTCCGGAGGGCGTGGTTCGTCCAAGTTTCTCTGCTCTTACTATGGTCGTATCAGCCACTCTGTTGACCGTTGCTGGCAGAAACATCCTCATCTTCTCCCTTCTGGTGATGCTCCTTCCTCGACCTCCGCCTCCTCTCGGCCGTCTGCCTCTGTGGCCACAACTTAAGGTAGTGCCCACGTTGTTACCCAAGGTAAATGGCTGATTGACTCGGGTGCTACCAATCACATGACTGGCAACCCTCATTGCTTCTCTCTCCTTGAAATGCATGACCGCCTACCCCCAGTTCGTGTGACGGATGGTTCACCATCCCCGGTGCTCGGGACGGGCATGGTTCAAGTCACCCCGTCGCTTCGCTTGGAGGACACTCTCTATGTCCCGAAGTTCCCGTGCAATTTATTATCTGTTACTACTTTATGCCGACAGCTACAGTGCTCTGTCTTATTCACTCCCACTTCTTGTTCTTTTCAGGACCCGAGGACCCAGCGGACGATTGCTACTGGGACTGAGAGCGGCGGTCTCTATTTCCTCGACAACGTTTCTGCTCTGTCCTCCCACTCCTCCTCTACAGATCTGCTTCAATGGCATCTTCGCCTTGGACATCCTCCTCCTCGGATTCTTCGACAGCTTCTGCCCCACTTACCTCTGACCAGTCCTCCGCTCAACTGTGATGTGTGTCAACTTGGCAAACATCATCGCTCCTCATTCCCACCGAAGCAAGGCCGTGGCTCCTCTCGCCCGTTTGATCTCATTCATTCTGATGTCTGGGGTCCTGCTCCTTCCCTCACCGTTGGTCGGGGTAGTTCCTATTTTGTCACTTTTATAGATAATTTTTCGAGATGTACTTGGATGTATCTATTAAAAGATCGCTCTGAACTCTTTTTTATTTGGCAATCATTTTATTTTATGATTAAGAATCAGTTTGACATTTCTATTAAAGTTTTATGCTCTGATAATGCTAAGGAATATCTTAGTCATGAGTTCTCTTCTTTCTTTCACCTACATGGTCTTCTTCATCAAACCACTTGTGTTTACACCTCCCAGCAGAATGGGGTGGCGGAGCGTAAAAACCGTCACCTCCTTGATGTTGCTCGTACTGTCATGACGCAGATGCAAGTACCTAGCTCCTACTGGGTCTACGCTGTGCTCCTCGCCTGCTATCTCATCAATCGACTTCCCTCCACGATTCTCCATGGCCAGACCCCCTTATCCATTCTCTACCCCCGCAAGTAACCTTTTCCTCTCCCTCTCTGTGTCTTTGGTTGTACGGCCTTTGTTCACGCTCCCTCCGCTACCCGCGACAAGCTTTCCCCCGTTCCACCAAATGTGTCTTTTTGGGGTACTCTACCACTCAAAAAGGCTATTGCTATTTTGACCCCCTTCTACGCAAGCAATTTGTCTCTGCGGACGTGACATTTTTCGAGAATGCTTCCTACTTCTCTCCTACCTCCTCTCTTCCTCCTGATGTCTCTACTTCTCCATCGCATCTCTCTGTTCCCTCCATGCCTCTCGACCTCTCCACCTTTCCCTCTTCTCCTCCACCGTCTCCTTCCCTCTCCGTCTCCTCACCTACCCCTCCTCCCTCTTCTCCGGCACCATCTCTCTCTAGTCCCGGGCCAGCCTTCTCCGCCACGGACGATCCGGTCACTGACGCACCCATCGACCTGGATCTTCCCATTACTCTTCGCAAAGGGGTGCGGGCGTGTACTCAACACCCGCTTGCGGCAGTTGTTTCCTATGATCGGCTATCTCCTTCTCGTAGGTGTTTTGCCTTGGCTATCTCCGCTACTTCTACTCCCCGCACCTACCAGGAGGCTCTTGCTATCCCTCATTGAAAATTTGCCACGGATGAAGAGATGGCTACTCTTACTGAAAGGGGTACCTGGACCCTTGTTCCTCCTCCCATGGGCACTGATATGGTTAGCTGTCGCTAGGTCTTTGTTGTGAAATTTTGCCCCGACGGCACTGTGGATCGCTATAAGGCCCGGCTGGTGGCCAAAGGCTTCACTCAGACTTACAACGTTGATTACTTTGACACTTTTTCTCCGGTCGCTCGCCTCAGCACCATCCGGGTTCTTCTCTATGTGGCTGTTAACTGGGATTGAGCTATTTCCCAGCTTGATGTCAAGAATGCCTTTATCTATGGCGATCTTCAGGAGGACGTCTACATGGAGCAACCTCCTGGGTATGTTGCTCCGGGGGAGACACGCGTCTGCCGTTTGAAGAAGGCCATTTATGGCCTAAAACAGAGCCCTCGGGTGTGGTTCGACAAATTCAGTGATATTGTGGCTACCATCGGCTTTACAAGGAGTTCAGCCGATCACTCCTTATTCATTCGCAAAACGGCCTCGGGACTGGTGGTGTTGGTAGTATATGTGGATGATATTCTTCTTACTGGCGATGACCAAGATGGGGTGGACTTGACGAAGAAACACCTTCGTCAACACTTGGTCACAAAGGATATGGGCTCCCCGAAATACTTTTTGGGGATAGAAATCTCTCAGAAACTTGACTCATTGGTTCTCTCCTAACGGAAGTATGCCCTTGATCTTCTACAAGAAGCAGGGTTGATAGGTGCCAAACCAGCCCGATTTCCCATGGTTATTGGAGAAGACAAAACGTGGACGGATGACTCGCCTCTTCTATCTGATGTCATAAGGTACAGACGTTTGGTAGGCAAACTCATCTACCACATAGTGACTAGACCCAACATCTCCTATGCGGTTGGCAAGGTCAGTCATGTTGATGCGCGGAAACGGCACCGGGGGGACAGCTATCATCGATGGGGTGTTTGGTCTCACAGGCTAGGTGAGGAGGAAGGAGAAGGTTGCGGGAGGAAGGGAGAGGCTTGAGAGAAGAGGCGAGCCTTGATCAACAGAGAGAGAGTTGATCAAGGGAGGAAGAGGAGGGAGACCAGGAGCGGTCGAGCAGACAGTAACCGCAACGGTTGCACTTGCAGGTTGGTTGCCAAGAAGAGCTGAGCAGAGGGCAAGGCTTGCTGAGCAGAGGAGCAAGGCTTGCTGAGCAGAGGAGAAAGGCTTGCTGAGCAGAGGAGCAAGGCTTGCTGAGCAGTGGAGCAAGGCTTGCTGAGCAGAGGAGCAAGGCTTGCTGAGCAGAGGAGCAAGGCTTGCTGAGCATAGGAGCAAGGCTTGCTGAGCAGAGGAGAAAGGCTTGCTGAGCAGAGGTGCAAGGATTGCTGAGCAGAGGAGCAAGGCTTGCTGAGTAGAGGAGCAAGGATTGCTGAGCAGAGGAGAGAAGAGGGGGCCGCTAGCAGCGGCAACAACACACTTCGCCCGTCGCGGCCTAAATGCCACTCCTGCGACGGGCTTTCCTTTGATTAATAGCGAGAGGTTACAAGCTTACAAGTACATCTTTACAATAAAATCACTAAAGGGGTACAAGGAGAAGCTGGCGGCTAAAGGAGAAGAAATTGCTAGAAAGCAGAGAGGAGAAGCTGCCAGAGACTAAGTAAAAGAGTCTGCCAGCTGCTGGAGGACTGGGAAACTGAGTCTGCAGAGTCTGCTGGCAAGCTGCTGAAGAGCTATTGAGGACTGCGCGGACAGAAAATCTGAGTCCGGAGGGCTTGCTGGAAGGGTGATGACGGACTGCGCGGACTGGAAAACGGAGTCCGCAGGGGCTGCTGGCAAGACTTGTCTCCCCCTCTAGGATCCCAGAATTGGAGGCTTCAGGGGGTATTTATAGGCCCAGGGAAGTTCTTGAAGAAGAGGGGCCCAGTGACATCAGCATGACGACCTGCGCGGACTCCGCGGACTGAGAATTTGCGTCTGCCATTGTTGAGCGAAGCAGTAGGCTCTGGAGAGAACTGGAGGCCACCCTCTTGCGGGCGGCCTGGGCGGACTCCGGGTGGAGTCCGCCCGGCAGGCCGGAGGCCGCCCCTAGCAGGCGGCCTGGGCGGACTCCGGGTGGAGTCCGCCCGGCAGGCCGGAGGCCGCCCCCTAGCGGGCGGCCTGGGCGGACTTCGGGTGGAGTCCGCCCGGCAGGCCGGAGGCCGCCCCCTAGCGGGCGGCCTGGGCGGACTCCGGGTGGAGTCCGCCCGGCGGATGCCGGGGCCGCCCCTAGCGGGTGCCCTGGGCGGACTCCGGGTGGAGTCCTCTCGGCGGATGCCGGGGCCGCCCCCTAGCGGGCGGCCTGGGCGGACTCGGGTGGAGTCCGCCCGGCGGATGCCGGGGCCGCCCCCTAGCGGCGGCCTGGGCGGACTCCGGGTGGAGTCCGCCCGGCGGATGCCGGGGCCGCCCCTAGTGGGCGGCCTGGGCGGACTCCGGGTGGAGTCCGCACGGCGGATGCCGGGGCCGCCCCCTAGGGGCGGCCTGGGCGGACTCCGGGTGGAGTCCGTTCGACGGATGCCGGGGCCGCCCCCTAACGGGTGGCCTGGGCGGACTCCAGGAGGAGTCCGCACGGCAGGCGGGCAGAGGCCGCCCGGGTGGGCGGCCTCGGCGGACGGCGGCAGGAGGCCGCCGCCCCTCGGGCAGCAGGGAGGCCGCCCCTGGTGGGCGGCCTCGGCGGACGGCGGCAGGAGACCGCCGCCCCCCTTGGGCTGACTAGAAGGTCGCTCCCGGTGGTGCTGTTGGCCGACTCCTGCAAGGAAAAGCATTGCACGATTAGCGGACCTAACCGCATGTCCCGCGAGGGTGAGCCATGAGAAATAGCCCGCCGTCCCGCAGGGCACACGGTTGCTAGGAGACCTAGGCGGACAGGGAAAACTGTCTGCCTACGGTGGGACTTGTCGCGATCGAAAGGGAGAATCTAAGGGTCGCGACTAGCCAGCTGGCCACATTGGGTAGGATCGCCGATTTTTGGGTTAACAAGTCAGTTTATGCAAGCTCCGAGGGAGTGCCATATTCAATCTGCCTTGAAGATTTTAGAGTATGTCAAAGCAGCACTAGGTAAAGGGCTAATCTTTCAGAAGAATGGTCATCTCAGGGTTGAGGCCTACTCAAATTCAAGCTATGCGGATGATAAAGGCGATCATAAGTCCACGTCAGGTTTTTGTACTTTTGTTGGAGGAAATCTTGTGAGTTGGAAGAGCAAGAAACAGTCTGTTTTCTCCAGATCTAGTGCAGAAGCCGAATACTGGAGTATGACGTCAACCATGTGTGAGTTAAAGTGGTTGCGGGCTCTCATGCTTGACCTAGGAGAGGTCTATGACTATCCTATTCCTATATTCTGTGACAACAAGGCCGCTATATACATATCCAGAAATCCGGTCTTCCATGAGAGAACAAAGTGTAACGCCCCAAAACTCAAAAGAGCGACGGGGGACCATTAGGCCAGTTTTGGGTTCTGGTAGGAGGAACACGACCTGGGATACGGGCGTGTCCCAGGGCGTGTCAGGCTGTGTCGTCGAGTTGGTCGAGAGGTCGACGAATTTCACTCGACAAAGTGTCGAGACATGGCACACGACCTGCGACACGGGCGTGTCACAGGGCGTGTCGACCCGTGTCAACACTTAGCCTCGAAGTCGTCTTTCTGCGCTCGAAGAGGTGTCGAGACATGGGACACGGCCTACGACACGGGCGTGTCGCAGGGCGTGTCGACCCGTGTCGACACTTGTCCCAGGGAGTCGACATTTCGCTCGACGATGTGTCGAGACAAGGTACACGGCCTAGGACACGGGCGTGTCCGAGGCCGTGTCGTGAGCTCGACGAAGTGTCGAGTGTCGAGACCATGTACACGGCCCTGGAGCCCAGGCGTATTAAGGTGACACGGATCAGGACACGGGCGTGTCCAAGAACCCGTGTAGTTCTCGGGTTGTTTTCGGGGAAAAAATGATGGGGATACACGGCCGGCCACACGGCCGTGTCAGGTGGAACACGGGCATGTCAGGTCGAACACGGGCGTGTTTGATACCCGTGTGTGGTTCCAGCCGAGCCGATTTTGACGGCGAATGAGGCACACGGCCATTGACACGGGCGTGTGCCAGGCCTTGTGCAATACAGATTGGGCATTTCAGTCCCGAATCAAAGCCGTTCGTTTCTTAATTTGGGGATCCAACGACTGGGGGCTGTTCCTGATATGATATACACAGGGTTGGGCCTTTGAAACCCTCACTTTTCATGAGTGGTTGTCTTTCTAAAACTTAGAGAGAGAGGAGAGCCAAGGAAGGAAGAAGGAGCTAGATCCGGCCATTGGAGGAGCTTCGAAGCTCCAAATCGCGAGCCGACTCTGGATCCACGGAGGCAAAGCTAGTGCGGTGCTTTTCATCCGCTTACTTTTCCATGGCACCAAAGAGGAACACTAGGGTAACGATCCTCTACTTGAGTATGCGAAGCTCACTTCTTTTGCATAGGAAGCCCACTCTCGCGAGTTTGCGGTGATTTGGAGGCGTTCCTACGGGTAGACATGAATAGTCCCCGTTGTGTAGAGTCCGTAGCGAGAACGGACATAGGCATGATGTGTTAAGCCTACCCGGACATGTTGGTCTGGATTGGTGATGTTGCATTGCATAAATGGCTGGAGAAGACTCCGTGCGAATGTTTGTTTTCGGGTTTTCTACGTGGTAGATTGCAACAGGGAGTCTTGGGGATTAACCCTAAGGTGCACCTGGAAAACTGGGCAGATGCGAGATCTTGCTAACTTGGTGGCCTGAGAGCCAACTGGAACATAACCGGGTTATGTGAAATGTGATGGAAACGGGACTCGGGAGAAGTTTGACCCGCGCGGATGGCTTAAATTACCGTTGCGATGTGAGCACGGGTTAGACGGAACCGTACCCGCTCTTTGTCGTTCGGTTAAAGAGACCTAAAGTTCACTTGGCACTTACCGTTGGTTTAGAGGGAGGGTCTTAGGCAGTGGCCAGAAAGACCGATTGCTCACGAGAGGTTGCCGTCCCGGGGACGGTGGTGAGTCCGGAATGTCTATGGCTTTAATTGACGTGACATCGACCGGTTCACCGAGAATGTGCCCTGAGAGCACGGGGCGTGTGGCCGTGCGAGCCAACGCCTGTGATGAAATGGTTATTATTGCTCGCTTATGCTAATGAAATGTAGGGAAGGAGGATCGCCGCCCCGAGTTGGGGGCGGGATCATTATAATTTGGTCAGCATTGCTGACCGTTGCCTTGTTTTGCCACCATGCGGTGGTTTGTTTACTTGCAGGTGCTGCTGGACCAAGCGGTCAATAGCGGGCTAAAGCCCAATTTGCGAAGCCGGCCCTCGAAGGCGTATTTGGAAGTGTTTACTGTTTTATTCATGTATGACCGGCATCCGTGCCGGGGTTTGTAAAACATGTAATATCAAGTGTGAAAGTGCAACTAGATCTGATATACTCTAAAGGGGGGGGGGGGGGTGAATAGAGTATATGGTGCTTTAGAAACTTTTACAGACTTTTACAACTATTGTTGTAATGTGTGAGAGCAAGGAAGCAATAAAAAATCTAATCACAAAACTAAGCTAAGCAAAAACTAAGCACAGAGAAATCAAGGCCAGAAACAAAAATGAAAGCAAGCAAAACCAGAAGACACAATGGAATATAGTGGTTCCCCAAACTTGGGTACATCCACTCTTCTACCACCCTAGGTAGGAATCCACTGCAGGATGAGTTGATCAGGTGTCCTGGGCACCAATGAGCTTTTGATAAGGTGCTCAAAAACCAAAGCAGATTTTTTGATCAGGTGTCTTGCCACCAATGAGCTTTTGACAAGGTGCTCAAAAACCAGGTTCAAACTTTTGAAGGGAGTTTGAAAAACCCTTTACAGAGTGGGGGTGAGATAGTGATGGAAGTCTTCTCTTTCTCAAACAACTGAGAAGACTATGTGGATTGATGTCAAAGCTCCCCCTGAATCCTTGAGATCTTCAGGAAGAGAAGCTTTGCTGAGGGTGATAGGCCTTCAAAGGTAGAACTCCAGCAATAGATGATTTCAGCAATAGCTGAAATGTTGAGTGTCTGGAGTCTTGAAAAGTATGTTGGCCTTGAACACTTTGAGAGCTGAAGAGATCTGAAGATTTGAAAGACTTGATCTCCTTGGATAAGTGTTCTTCTGAATTCTCTTTGACAAAAGATTTTTGAATAATTTTCTGTAATCAGTATTCTCTCTCTGTATTGTGTATTCTCTGTTGTTGTGTGTGTGAGATTCAAAAAAAAGTTCTGTCTTTTATTCTCTGGTACAGAATAGAATATCATTCTCTGTCAAGGATAGCCGTTGGTCTGCATTGATTGCATCCTTAATTGCATAATCTCTTCTGGAGGAAAGTCCACAGAAACATTCCTTGAAAAATCCCTTGAAACTTGGTCCAGAATTGAATGAAAAACGGCTAGCAAATCTCTGAATTAATTGCAGAATAACTCCTAACTGATTTGAATTTGAATTCTGGAAGTTATCTGAAATCGTCGAACTGAGCTCTGCTATCGTCGAGCTGAGCTCAGCGATCTGAAAACACACAGCAGCAAAATAATCGTCGATCTGAGCTCGTCAAACTGAGCTTAGAGATAAGGTTCCAATGCAGAGTCAAAATCGTCAAACTGAGCTCACCGATCGTCGAATGGAGTTCGACGATATTATGAAGTTGAGCTCAGTGATCGTCGAATGGAGTTCGACGATCTGTCAAAGTTGAGCTATACGATCGTCGACCGGAGTTCGACGAATCGTCGTGCTGAGCTCGATGATATGACTTAGTCTCCAGACTGAGAATCCTGGTTTTCAGGGCAGCTTCCAAACCTTGACTTCTAACCCTTAGACTCAATTCTAATTGACCTATTAAGCTATATAGAAGGTCAAGCAAAGGTTTCTAGAGACACAGTGATCCTAACCCAAATTAGTAATAGCGTGTTCCAACAATCTCCCCCTATTTGGGTTAGGATTACTATTTACAGACTTTGGAAAAATTGAATAACAACATACAATCAGAAAAACATAAAAACAACAACTAGGCATAGCAGAAACATCACAGAGATATATATATCATCCATATAATCAGAAATTCACAGGAACTGTCACCTTACAATGTCATTTCTTCTCTTTGCCTTTGACAAGTTTAATTTCCCTGTTTGGATTGAGGGCTTCTTTGTTGGACCTGGTGTCATCTGCTGCACCCAAATAAGTTTGCTTTGTAGTCCTGGGAACCACTGCTGCAGGATGTAATTCCATGTATCTGTCAGCATCAAAGAATTTTCTGGAAGCATATTTCTCTAATTCCTTCTGTCTTTGCTCAGACATTGTAGAAATGTTGGAAGAATCCAATCCTTGATCTCTGGCCTTCTTAATCTGATCTAGTGCAACCAATTCCTTCATCCTGGCAGTCCAAGCAGATGGATTATTTTCAGGGTCCTCATAAGGTACAGGTGGCTCATACCTATTGGAAGGATTGTCTTGAGGAGGCCTGACAGACACAGTCTATTTCAGCTTATAAGGGAAAGGACCTGAAGTTGTATCAGAAGAACTATGTCCTCCCCTAGAATATGGGTGCTGCCTGGAGTACCCTTTGGAATATACTTGAACATCTCTTTGAGTATCTCTGTATCCTCCTCTCCTAGAATATGAACCCCTGGATTGGCTTTCCCTTTGGTAGGATCTGGCATGAGGTTGATAGGGAGCCTGGCTTCTAGCTGGGGGTTGACTTGCAGAGCTTCCACCTGCTCCTGCATCAGGAGGAGGTGGTGAAGGAGGATGAGGTGCTGGAATTGGGATGAGCCCTTCTCATATTTTCTCTTTTTCTTCATGGCTTTCAGCTGGTTCTTGGAATACTGCATCCAGTGTTCTGTGATAGGGCAATTATGAAGGATATAATAAGGGATATCATTATTATCCTTAACCTTAGCAGGAGGAACCCTTTTCATTACCTTGCTCCTTGCCTTCCTTTTCCTGGCAATGGTAGCAGATGAGTCATCAGAGTCTGTTTTGAACTCATCAGATTCAGAACTCTGATCATCATATAAAGCATCTATTTTCTTCATCAAATCTTTCTTTAGCTGAATAGAGGCAGATGAGGTAGAAGTTGAGATAGCAGCAGCAGTAGGGGCAGCAGCAGATAGAAGAGGTGAAGCAAAAACAATAGCAGCAGCAGGAGAGGTGACAGTAGCAGCAGCTTCACTGACAGTAGCAGAAGCATCATCAGAAACTGCAGCATGCTCAATTTCAGTGGCCTCTGACATCAGAAGATCCTTGGATATTGGTGCATCAGAAACAGTTGGAACTTCAGCAGTAGATAGAATATCTTCAACAACAGCAACATCAACAATCTCAGAAGCAAAAACAGTCCTTTCTACAGAAGCAGCCAGCACAATGTACAAAAGAGGTGAGGATGCTA